>WEIS01044814.1:0-14429 GCA_013389965.1 Todus mexicanus
CCTCCCCTGCCGTATTGTTTAGGCTTCCCAGTATGTGTTTTCCGAACTGTTTCACTGTATTTGCCGTAAATCACAGAGACTTCTGGCCCATCGTCGTGGTCCTTCAAGGACATTGGTTTCGGGGAAGGAGTTAAAATGATGACCTGGTGTGTTAACTCAAACTATGTCAAGTTGGCTGAAGTGTTGCTGCTGCAAATGGACTTCAGTGAAAGTTATTCAGCCAACAAATGTGGTGACAAAAACTTTTTGCCTTATCTTCAGAAAAAGTTTCGTCCAAGTAGTGGGCATTTTCCAGGGGCAATGGAAGCAAAAGGAGTAGAGACACTCATGCTGTTTGAGATGGACATCAAATAGCTTTACTGCTTAGAAAGAGTAATTCATGTATTCCCCTCTCTGCTGGGAAATCAAAACAAGTTCTGATTCCGATAATGGAATCTCCTAGAAATCAGGTTCGGCTTATCCACTCTTTTCATGTACACCCCATGTAGCCACCAGCAAGGAATAACGGCTTTGTCATCATGTTTACTACTGTGCATGGCTAGATATGAGCTGAAGCCACAGAAAAGTAGAAAGCTGACAAAACTCTGGTAAACCTTTCTACTGCTGAACTAGTTTTTCTCCATAATCATTGTCCTTCCCCTTTTCAAGTCAGACAACACTGCAGAATGAAATAGACTTGAAAACAAAACCTGAGTGCGTGTTGCTGCAAGAGGAAAGGCTGGGGGTCTGTTGCTGCGTTCCCGCTCTGTTGCTGTGGCAGGTGAAAATTGTTTCTGAGGGTGACTTGAATTGTCATGTCGATCCAGCTCCTTTTTGTTTTTTTTCTTGCATTGGTTTTCTTTGGCGTCTTTCTATTCCACTTTGACTTTGTTTTCATTTTGGTTTACTTGCCGACTCTCTGCAATCCGCATCTGTTTATAGGGACAGGTGAAATGAAAGCAAGTAAATTAATGGGTTGGTTTGCAGCAAAAGATTGAATATGATGTTTAGATAGACATCTCCTCAGGTCTGTCTTTTTTTTGCCTGGCTGTGAAAACTCCTGCAGCCTTTTCCCTTACATTATAGGGATGCTGAATTAGCCTATAAATTGAACTGAACCTGTTTCTGTAAAATCTGTGACAAAAGTTTAGACTTCTAAACAAATTCATTCAGAGGACATTCACAGCTGTGGGTTTTTTTTCTATGTATTCTGTGGACAATCCTTTGGGAAAGAATGCTTGCTACAATGTCTGATTTGAAGAGAAGATTTTAGAGTGGGCGCAAAAGCAAATAATACATAGCAAATGAAGCAAATTTTGCATTTAAAATTGTAAAGTACTAGAAATGGAAATTAGTTTCTGAAAGTTTTAGTTGGGAAAACAGGAAATTACCATGTAAGCAGCAGATCATTATTTATGGATTATTATTTATGGACAAAGTTTTTGCAGTTACAAGGAGCTCAATAAGCACCATTTGTTAAGTAAATAAAGGACAAGTAGTTAAAGTAGAAATGTTAATGTTTGAACAAGAAGAAAGATATCTGGCAAATTATTCACAGTCTATGTAAGAAGGCATCTCTATTTTTTTTTATCATTGTGATATTTTAGTCTGACCTCCTTTACAACACAGAAGAGGAGACTTAGATTAATTAATTCTTAATTGAAGCAGAGTAGAGCTTTTGGAAAGATGTCATGTCCTGCTTTAAAAATGAACACGATGGAGGTCCCAGCATAAAATGCGACAAAGGACTCCTATGGTTGGTTGTCATCTCTGCTAGATTTGTGCCTTATTTCTAACCTGATTTTCTCTGCCTTTGGTGTTATTCTGTTGTATCTCATTTTGTAATTATTTGTTACACTGAAGAACGTATCATTAATAGTTTTTCCTTCATGTAGGTATTCCAGTTATTTCACTCTGTGTTTTGCTGTCTTTTTCTTCTGTAAATGGAGCAGGTGCCAGCATGACTCACATTGTGGTAGATGATTTCTCTATTCATTGGGGAAGCTATTTTATTAGGGAAGAATCTTTATAGTAATCTGTAATTGCTTAATACATAATGCATTTTTTGTGTTTAAAACTTAGGAAATAGAGACATTAGAACTCAAACAGAAGTCTAGTAACAAAAGAAAAGCACAACATAAAGGCACAAATTTGGTGTAACATTTAGTGAGTAGTTATGATGGAAATACATAAAATAGGTAATCAGCTAAATAGTGTTGAACTGGAGGAGAAAAGAAGTAGCACAAAACGCGCTTGTAACAAACATAAATCTGGAGTAAGACACCAATTTGAGTGTGTCAGTCACACTTTTGCTTTGTTTTCCCCAGCAAAGAGTTTTCCTCAACTTCTCTCAACTAACTCTTCATGAATCTATTGGCCCATCAGGACCAGCAAGGGCAGTGGAAGGTTTCCCCTATGGCATTTGACTGGTCAGAGGCTTCTTAATGCCCTGGCACCTCCCAGCAGCCACCCAGCATGTCCCAGTCAGAAGGTGTAGGACACTCTCAGCTAGTTAAGTATAAATGCCCTAACTTCGTATCTGAGTAGGAGATCTAAAGATAGCAAACACCCCATTGACTGGCCACCAATCGCCAGGTGCCAAGCTGTTTTAGCTTTCCTGGATGATTTATTAGGTGATTCTATGTCATACCGAGTTGTCATTGCCAAGAATCCAAACCTTTAGTTTTTATTTTGCATAGGGATTAACAACTCCCTCCCCGCCCCCCCCCTCCCCAAGTGCATATTAGTTTACTTCTTTAAAAATATTGCAATCTCTTTTCAATAATTCCAATCTTTTGTAGACAATCACATCCTGCTCCTTTTTCATTTATTTGAAATTTGGTGTTTCTTAGTAGAGGAAAAAAAGGTCCTTGTTTTTTATTTCTGTGCAATTTTAAGCTCAATTTGAAAGCCACACTTGGTAAGCTACATTATCATATTCTGATTATTTTTTTTTCCACTGGTAAGCTTTTTCTAAGCCATGTGAGAACTAAAATATGATTATTTGTCTCTGTTAAACTGAAATATTCTGATGTAAACTTCTGACGCAGTGAAAAGCCTTCATCGTTGCTTACAGACTGTGTGCTGCCTTCAGGTGATTCTCATCTTCTTCCCTTAGATGGTGCTAATATGGTACAAAAAGCAGAGCCAGACTGCAGCGGTTTAGAAAGAACATGAAGTACGATGAAGGCTTCTTTGGATTTTATGAGCAATTTCTTTCCTCCTCTCTGTGCTACAGTTCTGCCTTATTTGCACTTATTCAAGCTCCAGAATGACACTATATAAAAGTATCAGATTTGGTAAACAATTACATCTGATGACTATATGTTCATTTTGGAAACAATAGAGGAACAAGTGTTGTCTGTATCTGAGCTGCAGAATGAACAGACTTTTGATCAGCTTTGTGCTCTCCCGGGGAAAGCTTGCTGCTAGTGTCTGAGCTCAGGGAAAATGGACTCATCGGTATCCAGTGTATTCACTATTAATTAGGGACACCTCCAAACAACTTTTTCTTTAGTTATCAATTATCCCTGTGCACAGAAGCATAGAGGAATTTGCTCAGTAGAAAATGAGGGAGAAGAGAATAAATATCTAGTAGATTTCCCTCTCCATGTAAGTGTCCAGGAGATGTGGAGCATCTTGGATAACCACATTATATATATTTTTATATTTTCCCCAACTGTAATCCTGAGTAGCAAGCAGTAAAAAGCAACTTGTTCTGTGAAATTTTGCTACAGGGTAGAGTGAAGCCTTGGAATGTCATTTCGCCATATGAGTATTTTACCCTTTCTCTGGGGAATTTAAAATACAAAGCATACGTTTTGCTGTTTCGCATGTCCAATGTAAAGGTTAAGGTTTTCGGAAGTGTTTTCATGCCCTAGAGACTGGCATCAGCAGCATCTACAAGACAAGTGGCAGTTCATCAGAGGCAACTCAGCCTGCCCCTACATTTGACAGCAGAATTATGCTTTCCTTCTTTTCCCCCACACCCTCACTCCTCCTGGTTCAACTTTTCTTGGCTCTTGCAGGCAATGAGAGTTTTCAAGCTGCCCGGGCAGTTGGAATGTCTGTTCTGCACGTAATTGATCATGACTGCCCATCACTGCAGAGGAAGGGGCACAGGGCCTGGGAGAGCAGCAATGCCATGGGTCCAGATCTCAGCGCCCTGGAAGGCTGAGTGCCCAGAGGAGACACACACAGTGTCAGCTCTGTTACGCCTGGGGATTCTGACAGGGTGTAATTAGCACTTTGCTTTCAGCAGCAGTATAATTAACTAAGTTCACCTAAAATACAGGGATGAGAGAGACTTCACTATTTATCAAATCCAGTTAGCTTGATTTAAACCCTCTAGGTTAGCTCAGTAGTGGATCTGTTTCTTTCTTGACCCTTCACTCATATTCATTATTGATTTTTCCTGAAGGACATCAAGGCAGTTACCACATGCCACTTTGTTTTATCCTTTCCAGAAGAAACTTGAGTGAAGTTTTAGGACATTATGGAATCAAGGAATGTTCGCTTCAATCAAATGCAGCCTACTCTTGTTGCATTTGAGATAAAAGTTTAAAGTGCAGTCCTGATTAGAGTGCCTCTGTGATTGCTAATGTATGGCGAGTTCCACGTTTCTGTAGCCCATCTACCTCACATAGCTCCCTCTGACAGGCCAAAGTACACTTACATTGGTTTCTTTGAGTTTAGCCATCCTGTTCGGGGATGAATCCATTGTCTGTCTTCACCTTTTTCTATTGAAGAACCAATTTACGATGCTTGTAGCAGCCAGACCTAAAATCTAAACATCAAAAGCTTTACTTTACCCTTCCATTACCTAATCTTAGCTTTTCGATGAAATCAGTGACATGGATGGTTTTGTAGAAAAATGTAAAATTAAGCTTTTCTCAGGGAAAGGTTGTGACATTCAAGCTTTGTGACGATTCATTTTTTGCCGCTTTTCCCAGCTCAGGCCTCTTACCACAGCACAAGGCACAATGAACATAGACGTATATTAAAAGAATTTTACTAGTTTCCAAAGACAAGGCCACAAACTTTGTTTTAAAAAAGGAAGAATCAGGGGTGCTTGTGCAATGTTGTGTCCCTGATGATGAGATTTTAATTAAATAAGCATATTCTGCATTGACACCGAGCCCCAGCCTCATTCAGTGCACACGACGGACAGAGATCAGTTAATGAACAGATGTTCAGTTTTGGTTTTCCTCAGTGTGTGGCTTTAGGCCCTATTTGTCAGGTTTCCCACACTTTCATCAGCTGAAAATTTCTAATTTTCTCTTGAGTTATTATGTGGCACTTGTCACAGCATTAGGGCAAATCCCACTTACATGTCCAGCAAACAAACTCCTGGGAGTCCTTGTTCAATTTGTTGGACCATAGTGTGTTTAATTCAGAAATGCTTAGAAATATACCCCATTTCTAATGTCGCTCTTTATCCATCAGCCATTCTTTCATAATCTTTTTGAAATGGCATTGAATTCTTCTCTTTTTGTTCCTTGTGCTATTAGAAATTGATCTTTCTATGATAAGCCATATTAGCATTTTTTCAAGTTCTTACTGAACAGAGCAGCCTATCTACTGCAGAGTTGTCTGAGTTTCAATCTTGCCTTTAGGTCATAATTTGGGTGATGAAGATGATGTCATTTAGCCGAAATGAGTATTTTTATTCACTGTAAATACTCTTAAGTGGCTGCAGCCACCCAGAGAAGCTGGATTTTGTTGGAGTGTTGAATTTCATGGTTGTGTTTTGGTTGTAAGGCTCAGGGGAAAAATTCCCTCTGGGAACCCACGTCCTTGTCAAAGGAACATCAACATTGACATCCTCTTTACATCGCACATTTCCCATTGTAGCTCATACTGGCTCGCCTTTTTGATATAAATTAGCTGAGTCGATGGTACTAGGTAATTATAAATGGGATTGGCATTACCACTTTTTGATGTTGCTAGATGCATCCGAGTCCAAGTCTCAGTTTTTTGTTTGGCAAAACACATAGTGGATATCGCAGGCAGATCAGACAGGAAGGCTTCAGAGAGGAATCAATAGCAAGATCAGTGGCATTTCCAGCTTTTGGGTGCTCGATTTGCAATCTGGTTTTTTAATGTGGATTAACATTTTAAATGTTGATTCTTTATTTTTCATGTAATGAAACTTTTTTTTTTGCATAGTTCATGGACAGATACTCTCCATGTAAGAGGAGAACATGCTAAATTAGGATCAGCAGGGTGAAGTGGTTACACCAAGAAGGGTCAGTTCAAAAAAGAACTTGTTATAAATTCAAGAATTGTACCTTAGCTTGTGCAAGTGGAACTTGGAACCTGGATGCTCTTAACAAATAGTTTCCTTGTAACACTTTTAATTCCTAATAATGTTAATGTAGGGACTCTGTACAAAAAACTTGAAGCATTTTCACTTGTTTATTTCATGAAGTTTAGCAGCATTGTTGTTAAATTATACAGAATGGCAATCCTCTTGTGAAGCTGTTTGTAATAACAAGTCAAGAAGAGCTATTTCTGCTAAGACTCATTAGTGTATTTCTAAGTGCTCAGAACTATTATCAAATTCTGCTTTTTACGTAAATTTTCTTAGCATTTGAAACAATAGCTGCCACGCTTAAAAGAACATTGTGTGATGTCTGGCACTGTAGATTTTTAAGCAATACTTACAGGCAGTGGGTTTAGAATACTTTTATGTACAAAAATGATTATGTTTGTTGTGGTTTGTGAGGCTATACTAATTATAACATGTAAGTTCTTGGACTCATACCATCTCTGAGTCAAGAATTTTGAGAGAAGCATTTTCTGACTTGATAATTGTCACTTAGATTCTTTATTCTTTGCACTATTTATATTAGGATTCATTATTCTCCTATTTAGAACAGTTGTCCAATAAAAATGCAGGAACAATAACATATACCCCTGGTGACCAGTCTTACCACATCAATAATGAACAGCAAATATTCATAGCTACCATTTACAGCTAACAGGTTGAAAATTATTCATTGAAACTAATTGGGGAATATTTATGAACAATAAATAAATTCAGAGTAATCAGAGTTGGTTCGCAAATGACTTGCCAGCCCCAAAAGGTGTGAAGTTTGTCAAGAATTTAGTTCTGTGCAATTTGGTGTGCTGTCATTACCTACAGATATACCTTGAAACATGTCACTGGAGTTGACTATATGCATTCTGCGTTGAGCATAATTATCTGCACTTCTGCTGGACTGGTAAGGCATGAAATTCCGAGCAAGCATAATGCAGGGTGCACCATCCAGGGCTACGAGATGGAACCTGACCTTCCTTAATGTAGCAAGCTAGGATGAATCAGGGCTTCTCAGGCTTTTGAATACTAAAAGAATCAAGGTCGGTATCTAATTAAGTAGGACCTGGTGTGAATATTAATAGTTTTATTTGCATGCACAGTAGTGTGACCTGTGAGAGGGAGAAACAGGCATACAGAGGTGTTTTCAGTGACTTAGCTGCATCCCCTGCTTGAGCTGGCCCCAAGATGGTTCAGCTGCTTTAGACTTATTTTGATTCTGCCTGGGTGGAACCATTAGGAAAACAGCAATAAAACTCCTTCCTCAAACATGTTTGTTGACCCTTTCCATGCTGGATTTATCCTCTTTGTGAGTGACAACTATCTTCAACCAGCTAGCTATGTTGTTCTTGCCAATATTTGACTCTGCCAAAAAAATGCAAGTAGTACAGTGCCAAAAATGGATGCCTGCCAACAGATTTACTGTCTCAGGCAAGAGGCAGATTGTTCCTGAGTCCCTGTAAAAGCACCAGACCAATTCCATGAGGTAGCACACTCATTCTGGAGTTTATTCTGTAAAGTAAACCAAAAAGAAAAAAAAAATTCTACACTGTCATCTTTTTTCAGTTGATTCACAAAATGTACTCAGACTCAGGCATCTATCAAGTCTGTCCTATTGAAAGAATAAACTTGAAAAGGTAAGCCATGTTCAAAACCACAGCTGTGGAAACTCCAGCCGCCTTTTCTAATGAGAGAAGTCTAGCAGGAGGGGCAGGTGCTGAAGGGTCTGCATGCTTGAGTCCCTGCATTTCTTCTGAAAACTTGTAGAGATTTCCTATTACTAACATGAATCGGGTGATTCTCCTTAACATTCTTTTGAAATCAGGGCAACAAATCTCACAGGTGTTTCAAAAGGGTAAAACACCTGGATCCAGAGATCACTGCTTCAGGGAGCAGCTTTAGCTGGTGAGCTAGAGACCACAGCAGCACAGAGGTCTCATTCCTGTGGCGCCAGATAGGAAAGAGAAATAGTCCCTTGTCAAAAGCGCTGGTGCCAAACGCCAGATTTGCCATAGTCTCTCTCTTGTGCAAAGGTGCCACTGACAGTAATTTGGAGTCTGGCCACTGAGAAAAAAATGTCTCCCAAACTTTCTGAATATCTTGATAGCCACAGTCCTCCAGAATCTACCAGCTTCTAATAGCAGCTTGTGGGTGCTTAGCTCTTCTAAAACTTTGGTGAAACTCTCTACTATTACACCTCAATTTTGAAGATTTTAGGACCCCCAAAATTTCTTCTCATAGAGATTATATAGGAGAAAATACTGATCTTCCTTTCTACAGAAAATTGGAAAGAAATATGGGGAACTAGATGAAAAGCAAGTCTGATGTGGTGTAAGCTTTGTGGCAGAAAATATCAAAATAGGAAGATACTGCAGGTCAAGCAGCATCTTTAGCAGAGATGGGCAAAGCTCTGAGATTCAGCAGCACATGTGCATTTATTTCTGAAAAGCAACAGCCATTGAAAGGGCTGATCCGTGGGTGGTGAGCAATTGGTGAGATGTTCTTAGGTAGAAATGGCTAAAAGTCTCATTTAAAAACAACCTTTCTTTCATTTGATTGAGGAAGAGCAGCAGGTTTATGGTTTTGCTGTAGCTGACAGACTTCAATTTGTTACTTAAGAAAAGTTCTATAAATGCCTTTTTGTTGGCTAATGTATAAATGTAAATTGCCAAAGATGAAGTCATAATATAAAGGGACCATCAGCCAGAGCTGCTACACCTTTGGATGAACATGCAGGACAGGGTCAAATGGCAAGATTTTTAATTTAATGCTTCCCAGTGAGAAAAATACCTCCCCTGCTAATGTGAGGGGAGCGGGAGGGGAAATGCGCAGCAACTGGAAGCAACCACAGGGGTCCTTGAAAGTAGTTGTATAATGATTATTTGACAAGGCTTCCTGGATGCGAGCAATCCCATTAAAAATAAGTTGGCAAAAACATTAGGATCCTGCACTGACTGGAAATGAAACACGAGAAATGAGGAGGGATTAAAGTAAAGCTCAGAAATAAAGAACAACTGCTGAGTGTGTCCACGGTGGGAGCCTGTCAGCCTGGTGGGAAGCTCTTGGTAATTAGTCAGATTTGACTTCTTTCTTGTATTCTAAAAGGTTTTCTTCCCTCCTTCTTCCCTCCCCCAATATTTTCTTGTATTTTGTAAAGCATGAGTGCTTGGAGGTCACAGTCTACACCAGGACTCCCAGCTTTAGGCATGTTATGTGCATATCATTAGAAACAATTCTTACCCAAAGAATTTAAGTCTTCATCTACCAGACAGAGAAGGGAAATGGCAGCATCACAAGTTTACAAATGAGAAGACGAGGCACAGGGAGGTGAAGAGGTGGTTTAAGGCATGTTCGTTTTCCACTTGGACACCTGTGGCAGCTGGGCTCTTCCAAAAATCCTGAGTTCTCAAATCCTGAGTATCATTTGGTATGCAGAGACCTGTGGGGCATGGTCACTACCTCCTGTGCAGTGCCATACCCTGACCCTGACCCTTACCCTGACCTTTACTCTTACTGGTCCTCAGGTCTCTCCACATGAACCGATCCTGCTCCCAAAGAGCTGGTCTGTGCACAGCCGTGTGCATTAATGGCACTGGGCCAGGGCAACAGCTTCTTCCCTCATGATCTGATATTTCATAATTACCCTTCAGTGGTTCTCTTCTAAATATATGGACAGGCATGTGATGTGCACAGCTCCCTCCTGCTCTAATTGATAGAAAAAACAAGAACCACTTTCATGGTGACTGCAACAAAAATAATTGGAGATGGGGATTGTTATATAATACAAATGCAGTTACGTGCTAAAATAAATCACTTTCAGCTACATAACAACCATTACTGAAGGATCTGGGAGCAGTTTTGTGTTTGGATTGCCTGCCAGGGAGCAGCAAGCAAGGGCTGTGCTTGGGGAGGGCAGTGGCTGCCATGGGCAACCTTCATGCTGAGGACCTGCCCAGCCCAGTGTCCCACACCGCCCAGGGTGAGCCTGGCAGATATTCTGTGACTTTGGGGCCAATGGCAGCTCTCACTGGAGCTTCCCTTCCCATCATGGACCAGTCTGTGCGTGTGAGTGCGCTGATAGAGCTTTGCAATCTCTATTGCTCAGAGGAGCTCTTTGTTTCCTCCTGAAAATCAGCGTGAGAATAAACTATTTTTATATGATGTATTTTTACGAGATTTGCTTTATCAAGGAAAACTCTTGTGATATACTGAAGGACAACAGTATCTAGCCTGAAGTTAGCTGATAAGTCAATGCTAACATACATCTTTCTTTTCTTTAGTAAGAAAAGGCTCTGGTGAAAGTTGGCTCGCTTTGAGAGGTGGAGGTTGCATGAGACAAACTCTGCAGGTCCCTTCCAACATAAATTATTCTATGATTAACTGTAATTTTGTTCCCCAAACCCACAGTCCTGAAATATTGCCGTTTTTTATTCACAATTTATGACTCACAGAAAAAAAAGGCTTTTCATCTTAACCATCGTCACATTTCTCACATGACTTAACCGCAAAAGAAAAATTGTCAGTTCCATCTGATTTGTTACTTCATTCTGTATCAAGGGGTTGTTTTGTAGAAAACCAGAAGGGGTTCTCTAATGAAAGAGCAGCCGAGTGGCTTAGGGGCTACCAACGTGATCTGAGAGATAATTTCAATGGTTGCGTTTGGTGGACAGATAACTTCTGCTGTTGGTGGACTCACTGGCTGTGTGGTGCAGTACAGATGAGAGGTGCCCCGGGCAAGAGTTAGCAGAGCTGGGATGGAAGCTGATGCCATGCTGTGGAGTTTTACTCGCAGGAGGAATACGTGGTGTTTGGTTTATTTTGGGTTAATGGTGAATCAGACCATGGACCTGGCTTTAAAACAAAAAATAATCTTTGGAGGAGAAGGAGAAGAAAAGGCGTTCTATTTTTGCTCCCTGATCAATTTGAAAGCATGACAGGGCAAGTAGCTGCTGTGGCATCACTGCAGGGTGGTGACCCAGCCAGCAGCTGGGAATGGGGCCAGCAACAGATAGTGGTAGCATTCATTGCTCTTGCCACCAAGCCATGGGATGAGAGAGCAGCCACAAAGTCACTTCCTAGAGGAAACCCAAAGTCTTGCTAAGACTGATCTTAGCAAAATGAAGATTTGACCACTCATCATGTTCTGCCATCTCTTGTGTGTATCCTTCATCGATATCAGACCCTAAAATAAACCAGGCAATGGTACCTCCTTTTGGAAAGTGCAAATGTATGAATAGTGTTCTCAGTGTTAAGAAGAAACAGATAAAGTATATACGTCTTAGTTGTGCTTATCAGTCCAGCCAAAGTGTTGAGGAGGTGCAGGGATTTGGGCCCGTTTCATTATGGACTGTTAAATTAGAGAATAACAACAAGAGAAGCAGGTAGAATAGGGGCCAAAGTCAAGCTGCTGTGTAACCCCAGTGAAGGGCAGTGGAGTCGAACAGAACAAATGATGGCGAGATACGGTATTTGCTCTCTGGATGGCAGAGAAATGTGTCAGGCTCTCTGCCTGACAGAAAATATTCTCCACAGTCATCCTCCTATTAGAGAAGCAAAATAAAAACAGTAATGAAGGGGAGGAACGTGGCTTATTAGAAAGAGAGAATAGCAAATTCTGGTTCTTGCTCTGTCTCTAATTTCCTGGGCCACCTTGGGACCCCCTGTGCCATTTCTCTGTACCTAATTTCTGAACTGGAAGATGGATAATTATCCACTGATATCAAAGCACTGTGCTAGGGGGAGGGGGGTTAATAAGCAACCAGCCTTGCCTAGTTTTTGAGGCCTTTCCCATGTGTGTAAACACAAATTCCCTGTTTATATAAATCTTCTGGCTTAATAAAAGAACTTTCTTCTAATTGAAGTCAAATTTAAGTTAGTGATTCATTTCACAGTAACGTTTGCGCCGTCATGCTCATGCAGTCAGGATGCTGGTGCTGCTTACAGATACTGGTATTTACTAGGGCAGGTGAGTGGGCAAACCGTGATTCCTCCAGGCAAATAACAGCATTTCTCTAGGATGAAGAGTAGGAGAAAGTGATATTCTTGCTTATTTCTCAAGTTATGTAACCATTAAATCTCTCTTCTCGTCTCTTTCACCCTACTCCCTCCAGAAATCTGTTATTGAAAGAAAGGAAAAGGGAAAATGTTTTTAAATGGGCAAATTGAGAAATTCACAGTGTTGCAAATAGTCTGTGAGCAGGATAGAGTTGCCTAGGGCTCCTCTATGAGTCTCGCATGGGGCTGTAAATCAATTTGGAATCGCAGAAATAAGGCATAAACCAGAAAACTGTGCGTGTGTGTCAGCTGTGTTCTGTACAAATGGCTGATATTGTGTGTAGTGTTTATTGCAAATCCTGTTGTGACCCATTTTCTAATGTAACTTGGTTAATTTTTCTTGTGACACAAAAAATAAGGTCCAATGTTTGCTGCTATATTTAAAGTGTCAGTTCTTTGTTGCTTTAAACACTGAACACTTTTCTGAGTCCCTCCAAACAGCTACTTTTAATAAAAAGCAATTTAAAACCGGGACCACTTTTTTTTTTTTAAATCTTAATAAATCCCATGTAATTTAAAGAACTTCTGCTATTTCTCCTGTACAAATGACTGCAAAGCACTGATGCTTATGCCTTTGTTTTTCCAACATATTAGAATGCATTTTTCAAAGGTAAGTATAGGACTTTTAACCACCTCGACATTGGGGTAGGATTTGGGCTGCTGCCTCTTGGTGAGTTTAAATATCCAAATAGACCCGTGCCTTCTAGAGGGTCTTCTTTCCCTCTACCATTTTCTACATCAATGAGAAAACATGGAGCAATTGTTATGTTTGATCTAAGAAAATAAAGGTAGATCAGAATATTATTTCTATGAGTATCCTCTAGTAAGAAGAAAACTTCGGAGTGAACTTTGCTGTAAAAAGTCTGCAGAGCAACACTCCTGAGCCCAGTGCGAGCATGGATCTGGTCACTTAATTTCCCTTTCAGGTTCTTCCTGCAGAGCAGTTCAGGGTATGGCTAAACTGGACTATTTTGCACATCCTAGATAGACAATATATAACCAAGCTTGTGGACTAGTCTAGGTCCAGAGTTGTAAAGGGAAATCTGTAGGGTAACAGTGCAAAACCAGGAGAATTTGGGACTGTGAAATTCCAAAAGTGGTTTGTTGCATTTTGAACAATTTTAAGATATTTTGATGCAATAGGTAAATGTCTCACCTGCAGAGCCCAAAGTCAGGAAACTCTGAATGAGGAGAATTCATTGATGTCACAAGGTAGTTTTTGTTTTCTTTAGTGCAGATATTGACCAAGTCAGGATCCTGAGATACATTCCCATTGAAACCGTGTCTGTAACAGTACACCTTACTCATGGTGGTTCTCCTCACAGGGCTGAGGAAAAGGAACAAAGTTGCTGTCCGTGCATCACAGATCCACTGTCACTGGCCTCTCTGAGTGGAGTAGCCAGATGCTCTCCCCGTGATGAAGACAGTAGAGCCCAACTCTGGTGTGACAGGGCTCAAGAGGCACTAAGGTTGCTCTCATAGAGAAGGAATGATCCTTTACAGCACTGGAGGTTCATGAGAGGAGGATTTTCAGCCTGCCCATCATCACAACCAGCTTCTGGCGGTGTTAACTACAGATTTGTGAGTGCAGCCATAGTTGCCTGCATGAGTCATACTTTTCACTGGAAGTTAAATTTAATGGGCTTTGAAGCCAAATATTTCAAATAGCTCTATGTGTTTCTCTAGCTAGGCAAAAAGTTTGCGCACACTCCTTCCCTTCACGGAGAACGCTTTCTCTTTTCCAGCTGTCAGAACACAAGGGTCATTTGAGTATTCTTGTCAAGTTTTCCAGATGCTTGTTTTGAATTGATGGGTTTGAACAGGAGCAATTTGTTATGCTGGCACTTCCCCCCTCCAACTGCACAAAGAGTCAGCCCTTGCAGATACATTATCATCTCTTTCCCTGAAGAAGCTGCTCTTCTTAAGATAGAACGAATGGGTTGGGAGATTTTAGGTCTGAAGCAAGGGTCAAACCTGACTGATAGCTGCAAAAGGCAATGGGGATGTGTAGACTGTTGCCTGGATGGTAGATATTTCTTGTATGCATATGTGTGCAGATAAGGCTAGATAGATTATT
>WEIS01044838.1:2659-46298 GCA_013389965.1 Todus mexicanus
CATCACTTTGTTGCAGAGAAATTTTTCCTGCCAATTCCACCCCCCCCCCCCCCCCCCTTCTCTTGCTCTTGTGAATATAGGCATTTCTTGCTGGATTCCTCTAGTTACCTCTTCTTCCAGCTCTAAAGGCAAGTGGATGCAAGATCCAAAATACATTTAACTAAAAGAACTTTTTGAGAACAAAGCTGTTGGTCCAATTTCTGTGGCTCAGGCAGGAAATCACGCTTCTTTATACCATTAAATGCTGAGACTCTATATTTCAAATGTGGCTCCTGGCTTTGGAATGCAGAGGCTCCTCAGAATATCCAGGTACCCTCCAAAACCAGAAACACCCAAGTCACCATCTCCTTTCAATGAAATTGGTCGTTGTTCAATTGTACATATGTATGAATTCCGAGTGAAATTGGGTTGTGACAGGTGGAGCGAATGAGATGAGGTGATGAATGAGATTAATCTTGCACTATTTTAAAAAGGTTTTGAGATCTTTGAATAGAAGTGACAGTGAAAGAGGAAACGGAATTATGATTGCTCTTATTGATATTGTTCTCCTTGCTGCTTTGCTCATTCCCAGGGCTGGGAGATCTGCTCAGCTCTCAGAGCTAAACCAAATTCCACTCTAAATCTAACCCACTCTAATGTGGATTAGAGAGCTCCAGAGAATGACAAAATGGTTTGAGTTGGGTGGAACCTTCAAATATGATCTTATTCCAACCCTCCTGCCATGGAGAGGGCAATCTTTCATTAGATCAGGTTGCTTAAAGCCACATCCAACCTGGCTTTGAACATGTCCAGGGAGGGGGCATTCTCTGAGGAACCTGTCCCACCACCTTAAAGGTCCCTTCCTACCCAATGCTTTCTTTTATTCTATATCACTCCAATGTAGCAACAAAGATGTTGGGTTGGACCATGTTAAAGTCATTATAGCAGTCTAGATAACATGATATCAGCTGTGTCCATTGAAGTGTTATCCTGTGTGCTGTACTACATGCCCACTTCACCTGCCTTTTCTAGTGTACAGCTGCTGCTCACACCTCCTCACGTCGTACTCCTCCCTTTCCTCATAGTCAGCGTGTCTGACTTGGGTATTCTTCAATTGTTCATGGTATTTGCTGCAGTCCAGAAAGAAGCTGTTTGGAGGATGTTAATTTAGATGCTTGTTCAAAAGTCAAATTAGCCTCTCGCATCTCTGCCTTTTTGGGATTTCTGTTTTTCTTGTGGCTGGTCTGCTGTATTATTTACACTTTTCACAAGAGAGGAGGCGAGCCATCTGGATTTGGTGTGCAGCCAAAGCTGATCAGATTGCCCATAGAATTAAGATAGAGCTGCCATGTATTGGGAATATCAAGCCCTTTAACAAGTAGGGGAGCAGCTCTGGAGTGGTATTTTCCCCAACATACTGTGCCTGGTAAATTGGGCAGCGCTGAAGCATTTAAGGGATTCTCTTTGTTATGTCTACCCACTACTACCTGTCTCATGCTACAGCTCTCTAAACAAGCTCATTACAGATTTGTGATGTGCTTGGCTCAACATGGCAGCACAGCAACATCAGGGCTCAGCCAGTCACCAGAGTAACTTTGCGCTTTGATGCAGTGCTGAGAGGTGCATTCATGTCATATAGTAACTAGCCTGCCTTGAACTGCTGCTTTGGTGAGGCCCTACCTTTTACCTAGCACAGCTCAGGCTGGCTCCTGAGCAAGCTGTCAGAGAAGCTTAGTCGCATTTCTCTTCTTGTCAAGCAGGGCAGGATCCTGTTTAACCAAGAGAGTATTTTGTGAGAGAACCAGTGCCGAAATAGTAAATCAGGATCCAGAGGTTCAAGCAAATGACCATTCTCATGTTCTCCTCTGCCTCAGTAAGATGCGGTTCTTCATCAATTTATTGCCACTACCCATACGAAGCCCCAGGGTGCCCTGGAAGCAGTGGAGGAGAGCTCCCAAGGCACAGCTCCCACCTGGGCTGGCACTACTCCACTGCAGCTGATGGTGAGGTGGCTGCTTTCCATGGGTGCCCTGGCTTGGTGTCCTGTGCTGGGACATGGGCTGTGGTGTTACCTCCTGCAGTGAGCTGAGTGCCTGCGTGGCTGGGGCTGTGGCTGCAGCGGGATGGGTTTAACAGCAGCACTAGGGGCCAGGTGCCTGGCTGTGCTCTGAACCATCCCTGGGGCAGGCACAGGCCATCTAATCATACAGACAGCAGTGGTTTAGTCCTCAGGAAGGGAACAGATGGGAAGGGAAATGGCAGCATTTCAGGATGTGCAGGTGTTACCTGCCATGGTGCTGCTTTCGGTTGGCTGCACAGCGAGCTTTCTCTGGTTTTCCTGCCACCTTGGCTGGCCCGTGGGCTTGGAAATCTTCTAGCCCCACTGTCTCTCAGCCAGACCCCTGGAGCTTTCATTGCTGTGCGCTTTCCCATCCTGACTCCCAGCCACGTGTAAATCTCCCCCTGCTCTTCACCTGCCAGAGCCCAGGGCGATGAAGGATCAGGTGGCAGGTAAAGTAATCAATCTGGAGGGCTTTTAGCAGCACGTCCTGCCGTTGTTTGACAGCGCATCTCTGTCAAGGAGACTGTGTCTTTCCTTGATCAATAAATCAATCTGTCCTTTTTTACCTTTGTGCGCCAGCATGTCAGTCATTTCATGCCATAGACAATATAGAGGTGGCACTCCAGTGGCACGGTAAATATTGCCTCCTGCTGAGACCCCTCACGGGTAGATCAGATTCCAGGGCCTCTGTGCAATCTCTGCTTGTGCCTAGGTAGATGGGAATGGTGCCGATCTACGTCACGTTACCTGCCTGGTTGTCTGGGTGGTATCTGCTCGCCATCCCTTGAAGTATTCAAAGGACGTATAGATGAAGTGCTTAGGGATATGTCCCTAAAGACATAAAGATTAGTTAAAGGTTGGACTGGATGATCTTTTAAGTCTTTTCCAACCTAGGTGATACGGTGATACTGCTCTTCAAGCCAGGTCTTCTGTTGAGAGTATCTCTGTGATTTGCCTGCAAGTTTACCTGAGCAGCCTTGGGCTTATGGCCATGTAAGCCACAGGAGTTCATTTTCCTCAGGTGTCGCTGACTCAGACATCTCTCCTAGCACCTCTCACAGTGGGACTCTGCCAGCATCTCCCCTTGCACCCTTCAAGTGCTCACTTCTACACGCTAGAAAAGTGCTGGTGCTGTGTTTTGGAGAGAAAAAAAAAAAGCATGATCTCCCCTGGCTGCTTGCTGATGGAGTCACAAAGAACTCTGGTAGGTCAGTGCCAAGTATGGGCTGAGGTGGGCTGCTGAGGTTTGCTGGATGATGCTTGCAGCTGCTGCTGGTCCTGGTCTGGCACTGCACTGTGGGTGGATGCTGTGTGCAGGGTGGGCTGAGCTGCCTGCGCCTGGCTGCTAAAGTTTCTAGAGACATAGCTAGTGTCAGCCTCAATCTCCTATTTATCTCCTCTTGTTCCCACTGTCACAACTCTTTCCCACGAACGCAGAGTGTAGGGGGCAGAAACATTGGGCAAAGAAGGAGTGACAAACAGCTGGGACCTCAGACCTGTGTTGTGAATGATGCCTGCATGCTGTGGCGGTTGCTTGTTTTACTGAGGACCAGACTGAGGGCCACCAAAGTCAGTTTGCTTAGGAATATCAGTCTGTAAAGGGCTACATCTCTTTTAGCATCTTTGCCACAACACTGAGATGTGGTTATGTGAAACTAGAGAAGAACCTGTTTGGACATTTCATACTAATTCAGGGCTTGGTTGCTTGGTTGCTTTTTACCTCCTGGCACTTTCTCCCAAACAGCTTTTCTTTTCCTTAGCGTCTTTTGCCCTAAGATCTCCAATCACTAGTCCAAGGTGCACTAAAGGGGATCCCGCTGGTTGGATGCCATAAAATGTCTCAGCTTGGTCTTGGGAATTCCTCAGGCTAGTTTAGAAATATTTGGAAACATTGAAACCAGTATCAAAACTGGAAGTTTCCCACTGTAGTCACAAGGAGTCACTGCAACACATCAGAGTCATCTAGGAGCCAGCACCAGACTGCAACTCATATTATCCTGTCCCCTACCTTTATGCTTTAACAACAAGATCAGCCTTCCTCTCTAGACACATCTAATTGTATCCTTAGGCTATCATGACTATAACTACACTGCTACTCTAATTAGGCTTATGGTTCAACATCCTTCTTAATTTCTCCTTTCTTTAATTTCTTTGAAATGTTTTAGACAGCCATTGGAACTTAACCAGTCTTTCATCACCTAACATCCTTCATCTCTCCCTCCTGCTCGCCTGGATGTGACTGTGGCACTCCAAGCCTCTGTACAGCTTCTCTACAGCCAACATTTGGTGGAGCATCTCCTTCCATTCATGCAGCAGGGGAGCTGCGAACAGGGCAACAGAAGTCCTGTCCTCATCCCTGCTGTGAGGTTCAGGGAGGCCTTGGTGTGCTGCACAGCAACAGCTGCAAAATTCCTGGATGACCCTGGATTATTCCTCTCTTAATTGTTCTTACTTCTTTTTGGAGGTCAGGCCCTGCTATCCGTTGCCAGCTCCTGAGAGAATTTAGAGACAAATGGGGGCTAACAGCTTAAAATGTAGTTCTTACCTCAAAAAAAGTGACTCGATAAAAATAACCTCTTCCTTTTCTGTTGCTCTAATTCCTGCGTGACTCCAGGTCAGATTTGCTCGCTTACAGATAAAAAAAAAAAAAGTTTTTTGCCATCTCTTTCTCCTGTTTGCCACAGAACTCCAGGAGAGAGACTTGCAGTTTCTCAGCAGGGTAGCTTACTAAAGTCTGAATGAAAAATTGGGGTTGTTCTTGGGAGCGAGGGGGAAGAAAACCCAAAAGCATCAGTTTAATTCATAGATCTAAGAAAACCCAAAAGCATCAGTTTAATTCATAGATCTTTTCTTACATCTGCATAGTTGAGGATAAGACTAAAGAGTGTCCAGTAAATTAATCTTTTGAGCAGGGCGCAGCAGGAATCACAAATTTGTGATAAACACAGTTGTATGCTTCTATTTACAAGGAACTTCTTCCGAAAATTATCCTTAAACATTTTAGCCAACAAGATGCTTGCAAAGTCTTTACAAAGTAAGCATGCTTGCCTTGGACATACAGTGGTGCTATGTCACATGCTGTCTGCCCCCATAACTCAAACATGCAGTTTAGTCTGTGAGACAAAGAAAATAACACTAGGCTTTTCAATCTTTGGCTTGCCACAGCCCAGCATCTTTTCTTCACCTCTTTAGGTATGCTTGGGGGAAAATATAACTCTTCCCCTGTAGGATTTCTCAGTTTAAAGGTGTAAAATGTTTCTCCTTCTCTGACTGCTGTAATTGCTGTGAATGGATGCTTTACATGGGGGCTGCTGTCTGCTCAAGGAACCTTTTTAAAGAGAGGAAAAATTCAGATTATCAGGAATGGGCTGCAGACTATATTTAACAAAGTGTGCAAAATCTCCCAGCTACAGCCCATCCCATGCGCAAGAAGCAAAAAAGCCCTCAGGTCAGCTCTGTGTTAAGCTTGAACACACACACATCTCTTCTTATGCATACATTTGCATATGGGGTGTGTATTGGGGGGTGAGTGTGTATATCCTTAGGATCTGGGTGTGAAAGTCCTAAATTCCCAGCAAAAGAAATGGCTCTTGCTCTGTGCTTCCCTCCAGCTCTGCTGGACAGGCTTGTTAATCTACCTTAATTCAAGGACTCCCAACCACAGCCCAGCCTTGTGAAGTAGAATGCTTCACGGCTTAGGGGCATCTAGGGCCTTCCGAGCTCGCTGTGTTGGCACTTTCATCTAGCAGCAACTCTGCTAATATCTACCCTGCCCAGCTTGAGAGCTTCAAGAAGTGGTTGTCCTAAGGGACAGGCAGAAATTGACCCTCTGTCACCATGTTTAGAGCATCAGAGCTGCTTGAGAGAGGAGGAGAGATCACAGCCAGTTTTCCTCATGATCTGGTCTCTAGTTGGCCCCTGGGGGCTGATGTCAGGTGGGTGCTGACAGCTGAAAATCTTGAAACAGACCTTGCCCACCAGCAGACACTTGAGGCCCCCCAGAAGGTGTGCTGTACTGGATGTGATGACTTGTGCAAGATGGGTTATAGGTTCATCCTGCCTACCTTTCCCATCTCTATTACATACCAAGGAGTTCCTCACCTTCTCTCCCTGGTGGTGGTGTGACCACTGCACAGCTGCTGCCAGGGCTCCCCTGAGGTGGCTGCACCATGCTGGCAGGTAAAGGAAAGCGAACCCACTGATGGCACGGGTAGCAGCCTCAGAACGTCCTGTATCACACAGGGACGATGCAACTCAGAAACTGGAGATGAGGATAATAATTTCTTTCATTCCCTGCTATACCAAGTGTAGAAGAGATAGTGAAGCCAGGCTGGAGCTTAGGGAAGTCCCCCTTTTCCATTCCTTCCTGCCCCTACCCTCCTCAAATGCAAAGTCTAGAAATCAGGGAGAAGTGAAGCCAAACCTCTTTCCCAGTGAACTACATGAGTTTGCTAGCTGAGGGGCTTTAAGGGCATCTGCCAGCTATAGTAAAACTTGCAGGAAATTCACAGGAGTTGGCTGTAGGCACATCAGATGATGTAAGGAGAAGGGTCTCACTGATGTGTACAGAAATAGAAGTCACCAAGGCAGCTGAGGAGGAGAGGAGAGAGAAGATGTTGCTTACTCACAGGGAAAAAAAAATGGGAGTGTGTGGTGTGCATAATATTGTTTGAGAGGAATTTCCTGCTTTCCTGTTTCCATTTTTTCCAGGCTTTCTTAACAGGCAGAAGTCACTCCACAAGCATCTCTAGATTACAAGCTCACAGGGAATTGAAACTCCCAGTGCCCTGAGCTGTGATGGTGTCTGCTACACTGATGAAATTTAACTCCAAAAGTAGTGTGACGGATTTAAGGCAGCACACTTATTTGGAAACTGTGTCCCAAAACACTTTTGCTGTTTCCTGCCCCAGATCTTGTAGATAGGTGGGACTTGTGTGCCCACTGTCAGGCATCAGGTGCAGCAGGACCCAGCCATCCTGCCTCTGCCGTGTTTTGCACCCACCCTCCCTTGAACCACAGAAGGTGCAAAGTGAAGGAGAATCTGACCCCAGGTGTGCACTGCATGGAGGGAAGCTTGACATGCCTGTCACCCTGTTTTTCTCATCCATTCCTGGGGACCCTCCCTGCAACTCCATCAGCCTTTCTGCTGCTCTCAGCACCAAGAACCATCTCAGCGTTAAGTACGCAGCGACTTAGTATTCAGGCTCAGGCCAGCATTGCCCACAGCACCCACCTGCTAACTCTCATCCATGCGCCTGTGGGGCAGTGGCCTTCTTGTCCTGGGGCCATCTCGAGTCCCATGGAGGCAAGTGGAATGGGTGAGATGACGTTAGTCCCAGCCCTGGCCCATGAGGCTGTCCTGTCCTGGAGTGCAAATCAGAGGAGCACCCCAGACCAGACTTCAAGCTGTCCTGGCAGCCACCCCTTTGAGAAGCATGAAAGTATCCCCTCCACAGGGGCAGCCAGCCTGGCCAGAGTCTGTCAAAGGGGTCAGGGCTGGAGGGATGTGGAGAGAAAAAGCAAGCCAAGCAAAAGCAGGGAACAAGCTCTGACTGCAGATGGATTTTGCCCCCTTCTGTCAGCATCCTGCAACAGACCAGCGCTGCTGAGCCTGCTGCCTTCGGCTGTGCAGATGCTGTCACAGCCACTGGCACCCGAACCCCGGCCTCTTGCTGGTTACAGACAGGGAGGCCAGAAATGATGATGGAAGCCTCCAGGGAGCTCAGCTATAAAACCAGACGATTGTACCATAAACAAGGGTACTTCACTTGCAGGTCAGAAGATAGCAGACTAGGGCAGGGAAGCTGATGGGGGGATGGGAGGGAATGGATATTTGCAGGAACAGAGGAGTCATATAGGTGAAGGGTGACTGTCAGTGGATGAACAAGTCTCAGAAGAAATCAATGTATTTTTGCCCACAGATTCACTTGTGAAACTCTACTGCTGTCCTAAATGCTGCCTGTACCTGAGTATTGGCCTCACAGAAACATGAAGGCAGGATGCTCCCACAGGTCCAATCTCCTGGTGGATAGCAAGAAGAGTGTGGAGCCTCTAAAGTAACATCTGTGATTGCACTGACCTCTTACCCTACTCTATCCCCTTGTATGTCACAGGCAAGCAAAGTTTGCAGCTGCTGCCAGATGGTGGCTGTGCAAAAATATGAGATAAGCCTCATCCTAGCATGTTCATTGAAGTGTTAGATGGGGAGGATCTCAAAAGAGTGGGTAGGGGAGAAGGAGACATGCCTTAGGGATGCTCACATATGTCCTGTGCAGCAGAGGATGGGGACCTGTGCAGGCAATTTTATTATTTTTCTGGTGAGAGCTAGTGGTGTCTCATGTCCTTAATGAGATGAGCTTGTGCAAAGGGACTGAGAATTTCATAGTGCTTGCTCTGGAACTGATCTGCCCTGACAACTGATTTCTCAGGTCATGGAGACAAGCTCCTCACAACTACATGTGCCTTCCAGAGCGCGCAGGGACTGTGTGCCAAAAACAAACCCATCAGCAAAATCTCTGAATAGGCCTGTAAAGGCTTTCTCCAAAATGTCTGTAAGGAGGCAAGGTAGAGCACATTGCACTCCTGGTTTCTGCACAGATTTATTTGGAGCGGGATCAATACAGGTGCTGTGGATTGGCAGATTGTTTGGGATACTTAATGGAAGAGGACTCTGGAGCACTGGATTATAGCTGAAGAGCACTGGGACAAGGAGCCTGGGATGGCTCTCAGTGCTAGGCAGTTTTGCAAGTGTGGCATTTCCCCACTAGCCTGCCTGGATGGTTCTTGCTTTGGGAATTGGTTCCAGAGGCATGTGACAGCTTTTTCTTCTATCATTTTGCTGTTCAGCGTTAGTTCTGGGCTTCAGTAGGAGGGGTTTAGTTGCCTTATAAAAAATCCCTTTCTCTCCAGTGTGACCTCTGTCCAGACCTGGTGTGTGCTGCTAAGCAGCTACATTGAGGGGTGGTTGCTTTTCCACAGTGACGCTGATGCACGTAGGCTCAGCAGCGTTTCAGAACCTCCTCATGGATGCGTGCTCCACAAACATAACATACGAAGGCCCAGAGAGGTGCCCAAGGTACAATAATTCCAACAGGCTTTTTTTCCCATTTTAACATTAGTGTGACCAAAATGAAATTTTGAGTGCAAGACAGACCTAGGAGGAGGATATGTGCTTCATAGCAATGTTGACCCCTTTGCTTCCATCCCAGCTGGATAGCAGGGCTGCTGGGCAAACCTGCTTCTTTTCAGCTGCTGTCAGGAAGGTTTTGTCTCTGGAGCAGTCCTGAGCTCGCTTCAGGGCCAGGCTGGCATTAGCTGAAGTGAGGTGGAAATCTCATAGGCACCTTTACAGTTTTCATCCCCAGAGGATTATTGAATACCACCTGATCCCCACTGCAGATTGTCGTTCTTTGAAAATGGGTGGTGTGTGGGCTGACCCTGCCCTGGAAGGATTTAGGCAGCTCCAGGAAAAAGATAAAGAAGCACACCCCAGCCTTCCTGGCAGTTTAGTAGCAGACTGGTATCCAAGTGTCACAGAGAGCATCTTCTAGCCCATTGCTTTTTTCCTCCCATTAGTCTGTATTTATCTATGGCCTTTGTATCTCTTGGCTGCGGCTCAGGCCAGACGTGGGCAGCTCACCAAGACACCTGTTCTTGCATCATTCCTGGTCTCGCTGGGTTATTTGTTTACTTTATGCCTCATCCTGATCTATAAACACAAGACATGCAGGTCACTGGGAAAAGTACCTAGCCCTCTGTACGCGGATTGTATCCACACCAGGCCCAGCAAATCCCAGTCAAACCCTAGCTGTGAACGTTTCTCCAGCTTGGCCAGGCTGGAAAAAACCAGCTATGTCTAGAACATTGGCTCTGCTTTTCTCTGGAAAGTAAGAAGTGCTTCCAGCACAGGCTCTGGGGTACTAGAGCATGTTTCTGTAAGATCTAGGAGAGGAGAAGGCATCTGCAGACCTCTACCCTCCTGCTAGATGGCCCCGTTCTTTATCTGCTGCAGATAAATGGAACCCAGAGCTCAGGGACTGTAATCTCCCTGCCTGCCAGGGTTGTGAGCTGGTACCTGCTGATGGCCTCGCCAAGAGACCCTGTTGTGGCTGTTGTATTTTTTCCCCAAGCAGCTGAGGGTGGCACCTGTGACTCTGGGAGGGGAAAGCTGGACAGGTTTTTGAAGTGATAATGATGATTAGTTTGTCTAAGCCAGCACAAACTATCAATGGGCTTGAAACGTTAATCAGGAGAAGGGCCTAGTTCTGAAAAGCTGCAGAATGAGAAATGAATGGGGAAGTGCTGGGAGGGAGAACAAGGGCTGGAGGGGGAAGAGGTGCTTAAGTAGGGATTTGACACAAGTATTTTCAGCTGCTCAGCTCTTTGCTCTCTGAGTAGGACAGATGCTGCCTTCTGCATGCCTGAAATACCTCCCTTTGCTTACAGAAATACTGCGATTGCAATGAATTTCACCCTGCCTGCATAGGAAAAGCTTCCTTGAGGATCTCTCCCCAGATCTTCACCCGCTCCACCTGGGGAGTGACCCTGCACACCACCTCTGTTTCCTCGTGAAATGCCCTTTTACCCTTATAATGCTCTCCACTGCCTGCTTATTTGATATTTTGGTGTGCGTATACCTTAGCACAGTCCTAGAAGATACTCACGCACACCTGATTTCAGACAAACCACTGCCTTGCAGGCTGCACTTTCCTGTAGAGTGCATGGGTGGATGGATTCTGATAAACACCATAAATACGTGCACTGTAAAGAAATGTTTGTGGACATACTGCTCTCTCTCCCTGCTTCCTTTTGTAGATACCTGTGCACCTCCATATTTTTATCTCAGGTTTGCACTTGCTGTGCATTCCTGTACTATCTTACACTCACACTGACATACAGGAATATCATCCTCAGAGTTCCTTGCCATGCTGTGCTAGCACTTTCAGCTCCTGGATGTACTTAGACCAGGATTGCTGCTCACACATCTCTTGTGCTGGTAATCAGTGAGTGGGAGGAGATGGGTGTAATGATGATGTCCCCTCCTCACACTCCATGCTGGTCATGTGAGACTGTTTCTTCTCAGACTTTGCCAGGAGCTCTCACTTCATTCTTTGTGACAGTCTGGGGGATCCTTGGAATTGGAAATGCAATATATACTTAAAAAAAAAAAAAAAAAAAGAGAGAGAAAGAAAAAGAAACACATCTTTTCATAGCTCTCTAAGCACAGACATGCCTAACTTCCTGCTTAAGTATCTGAGCCATACAGCTCACTCAATTAGTCAGTAACATAAGAACTGTCGTACCAGGCAGAACCAAGGATCTGTCTAGCTGCCTTTTCTCCATATGTCTCCAGCAGTACCCTATAGCAGATGCCGAAGAGAAAAATGTAAGAGTGGTGTAAGCATATAATGATACCGCTCTGTTACACTCTCTGAGCCTCCAGTGATTTGCAGCACAGAGACCTCATGAGCCAGTAGTGTTCACTTTGTGCTTGGTGGTTCCTTGTGAATTTGTCTCACAGCTCTTTGAGGTCCTGCAGTGTCCTGCTGCAGTGAGTTCCACAGATGAACTCTGATCCACCAGCTCTATTTTGCATTTGCTCATCACGTGTTTGCTTCATTGAGTTTCCATTGCTTCTACTGGAAAAGACAGTGAAAGATCTTTCATATTGGCTTGATGACCATGATTTTGTATTTCGGTGTCACGTTTCTTCTCCGCCATCTGTGCTCTAGCCTGAAGAAACCTAATCTTTTTTGCTGTGTGAAGAAACTCCCAAACAAGAGTAAGCATGAGGAGGTGCTCCAAACATCCTTAGCTCTTGGCATGTTGCACAGCATGTTGCACCTTTCCTTTGAATGGGTACTAGAAATCAACTTCAGAATGACTCCTCAAAGCTCCATATTTATGTTCAAATAAACACTTTTCTGTAGTCCATCTTTTATATCAGTAATATCAGAGATGTTACTATTAAATATCAGTGATATTACTATCCTGTATCTAACTTTCCCTCAAAAAGGGCTTTTGAAGAACACGTGCTGATTGTATCTCCTGCATTCTTACTCATTTTCCTGACTCAGGCCCTTGGTCTGTCTTCTCTGCATCAACTAGCAGCTCCCCCTGAGCACTGTGCTCCTCAGACACAGATGACATGTCTCACAAACCTGTCAAAATTAACACAAGAGAGGAGACTGTGGCCTGGTCTCAAAGTCAGTCTGATGATGTGCAAGGGTCTTAGCCTTTTTTCAGTGTGTATATTCCTGATTATGTGCTTCTGCAGAAGAGATAAATGGGAGCTGTTATCAAAGCATCTGGCAAGGGTCCTGGCCTCAGTGCAGTTAGATAATTAGTTGGATCCCTTGCATCCTGGGATTGTCTCCTGCCACCTTCTGCATCCGTCCTTTTGCGAAGGAGAGGTTCTGCAGTCAGCTGCACAACTTAATCACATCAGTGGCTATTAGGATTAGTTCTCATCTTCAAAAGACAAAACCCACTTGCAGTAAGCAGCTCAGACAAGATGGAGAAAGTGAGAGACACAGAGCTCCCATCTTGGAAGCTGATGTAGAGATAAGGAATTCCACTAAAGGATGATGTAGAAGTGAGAGCAATAATAATAATAATTAATCTTCTTAATCAGGTAATCTTTTCACAGCAGTTGGAGCTTTTAGTGAATTTAGCCCCATGTGTTACTCTATAACACGCAGAGAATTTTAGTCAATGAAAATACACCTTTTGCCTTAGTAGGTTTCAGATCAGAAACTTTTGTGAACGAGCTGAGTACCTCTGAATGGCTGGTAGGAGCATATTTCTTTGAGAGTTTCCCATCAATAGATTGCCATGCTTTTTTTGCTCAGGTATTGTGTGCTCATCTTGCTCAACCAGTGCTCGGGCTTGCGTTGCTCTGCTATTTCTTGCTGATGAGGTGGCTGTCAAGTTTTCCAAAGAGCCATGCAAAATCTTCCTGTGCAGATATTTTAGGTGATACATCGTCAGCACAACGGTACTCCTGACTTTGTCTCTCTTCCCAGGGACAGTCTTGCAAACCAGAGCCATTTGTGTTAATGTTCACAGAAAGCGAATAAAATGGGCCACGAACACCATCAAAACAAATCTGGTGTTTATATTTGAGTGACTGTTTGGTCATGCTCTAATAGCAATAATCATCAGCAGTAGCAGCAGGGAGCCAGCACGCACGTTAACTGCATTACATTTTCATTTGACATGAGTAATTGTAACATTCGGTGCAGTTGTTCTAGTAGTTATGATACACTTGTTGGTCCACGAGGTGGGAAGTGGTGGAAGGCCAAATTAAGCTAGTTTGCCTGACCCTCACTAACAAATTGCCTCACTCTCAGCCTATAATGTAATAGAAGTATTTTGATTGTTGCTGATTATTTTTAAACTATATTTAACACACATCGGCAATTTGCTCTTCTGCACGAGTATGTATAATGATTGGAGATGCACCCAGCCGGGAGTCTGCTGTCTGAGTGCTAGATGCAACATCTGGGTCTGGGTTAGAGCTCTTCACCTCTGTTTTCAAACTAAATGGACGCCCCCTGTATCAAGCCACTCCTATGTTTTGCAGAGAAAAGGCCAGAATCAATTATATTAAACAAAGAAAATTCTGAGCTAATAAATGAATTGGCCCAGCCTCCAATCTAATAATGCTATATCAAGTCTCCATAAGTCTTGCCCTGGACTAAAAGTTGAGATTGGGGCTATTGATTATTCATCATCGAGTGTTCAGACAGGGATCTGAAGTTCACTAGGTTTGAAGTGAAGATGCCCAGTCTATCACAGCCAAGAGGCTCAAGCTGAAGGCTGAGCTGTGAGGCTTTGCTTCAAACCCGTCTCTACTCAGCACTGAAATGTTTTCTTTCTTATTCTCTAAATAAAAATGAAAGTTGAAAGCAGGGGAGCTCACAACATGGGTCTTTGCATACCTATAGGAGATGCATGCAAGCCACACTGGTCTCTGCCTTGGTGCCCTCCCTCCAACCTCCTGCTGCTTCTAGCCAGCATGCCACTCGCTATCACCCTGGGGTGACCTCCCTGCTCAACACCCTGCAGTTTTTACTCACGTTCGCAACAGGGTCTAAACGAAGTAGAATGAGACTCCGATTACAGTTTTAACAAGGATGGAAATCCCGATTCCCATCTCGTGCTGAGTTCCCAGCTGTAGGAATTTATCAGATTGTTACAGCCAGGCAAGCGCTTGCTCCTGCCTCTGCCGTGGCCTCTACTGGGCAGTGCCTGCTGGCTGTGCTGCAGATAACCCTGTGCTCTTTGCTCAGCCAGGCCAGGCTGTTTCGGCACAAAGCAGAGAGCAGTCATTTTGTTCACTCACCTGCTTGCATTAGTGGGGTATAATGATTTCCTAATTGCTTCTATTAAGCACATACCCGAACAGCTACCTGTCCACCTTATAGACTGAACCAAGAACAGAACTGTAGGAAGCCCCTCACACAGTATTTCCAAGGGTGAAAACAAACCTTTAAATACAAGTCTTTGCCTAAATCTTAGCTAGGTTGTGTACAGGGGCAAGACTTGCGTTGCCCCAGCTGGCATCTCCTCCCTCCAGCTCTGCCCTGTGGCAGTCCAAACCCACCCAAAGCATCCCTGTGTTCAGTGGAACTTAGATGCATCCCACACCTAGCTAGTCTCCACTTGCCATCAGACCACCTTGGCCTGAGCGGTTCCTGTGTGCTCCCTCCACCGCTTTCTTGGGCTGAGCCTGCATGCTCTCAACTCTTGTTGATCCTTTCTGCTCTCCTTCATCTTCCACACTCTTTTGTCTCATGAACGTTTGAACATTTCTTTCATGTAGTTCACAAGGTACCCTGAGTCTGTCTCGCTTGTGTCCAGCACAAAGCAGCCTCATATCAGCCCGAGCCTGCTGAACTCTGGCACAGAGGGGGAAGGAGGAGGAAAGAAAAATAGATAAGTGAAAGTAAGAAGGAAAATGCTGTTGGGAGTTATCACAGGTGCTTTCCATGTAGGGCCAGGCAGCATTTTCAAATGGCAGCAGCACGTGGCGAACATCACTTTGCATATGAAAATCTAGTTAAGCTAACGAGGTCCTTAATTAGGGCTTTTATTATCTTTTAATTCTTTGCTTAAAGGAAAGTGATTACAAAGCTCATCTTTATGATACAGCAAACTAATCTTTCATTTCTGAAGTATTTCCTTTCTTTTCTTTCCCTTGCCACAGTAATGAGGAAAGGGAGAGAGAGAAAAAAAAAAGGGGAGGAGGGAGGGTGGAGAGGTTGTGTGCAGAAGAGGAAACAAAGCCATGAGAAGGAGGCCGTGAAGCAGAGCATTTGAACCTGTATGCTCCTGCAGTAGCGTTTTCATGCAGATCAGAAAAAGCCTCAGGAACCCATGACTCAGTAGCTGAGAATGAGTGGGCGAGAGAAGCAAAATATTAAAACCCCAGTGGCACAGGAGGAAGCGGGGAGCTGTGGGCCCTTGCTCCAGGATCTGCACACCTCTGTTCCTCAGACAGGGCTTTGCTTCTCATTAGTGCCACCGGCAGCAAATCACCACTTTGCTTTGTTGGCTATGCCAAGCAGCTCGGGGTGCTTTCTGCATTACAGTCCTATAGGATGACTTGCAGAAGGAACTTCCATAAATGCCCCATAGATAGCAAAGCAGAATCACTGGGTCAGTAGAATTCATGTCTGCTTTTCTCCTGGATGTAGCAGAACTGCACAGTGTATAAAACTGAAGGATGGATAGAGCTGATTAGAAACAACCACATGCTGAAAAGCTCTGCCAGGGCCCTCTCTTGCTCTGCATCATCCACCCGCAGCTTTCCCAGCCCAGGGCTCCCCACACCAGCTCTCCCAGTGTATTTCAGTTGTAATGATTGGTACCCTTTACGTTCTTATAGGTTTCCAATGAGTGTACTAATTTTATCCGGTCCTGTTATAATCCACTGACATACCAGCGCTGGGCTTCACGTAGAGGGTAGTTAATCCACTCAATCCTGATTTATTGCACATCTTGTTATCACAGTTCTGGGAGTCTGACAAACAGATACCAATTTTTTTGTCTTCTATGTTACAGACATTTGTTGAAACCTGCTAGATTCATGTTTCTTGTAAATGCTGCCAGCTTTAAACCTTGGTTGCTGCTTCCCTTCATCTGCCTCTGGAGGCAAAATACATTATGGCCTGAAGCCGTATCACCTAGTACTGGGATGGTGATAGATCTTTCCAACCCAATGAGTGTAAAGTGAGGTCACCTACCTGAAAATGAGAAGCTCAAGAACCCCCTGATGGGAACTCCATGGAGACAAGTTCTGTGAGCCAGGATTGATCAGGTGCTCCCCATGCTCATAGAGAAGTGATCCTTTGGATGTTATATCGAAATAAGGTGTGGATCATTTGTTGCCATTAGAGATCATGCAACATTTCTCACAAAAACAGGGAGGTTAACATCAATGTCTTCACCAAATTCCAATATAAATGAATTCTGAATTTCCCTTCTTTGCAATTAAAATTTCCTCCTCTTCCTCTTTTTTTTTTTTTTGAACTTCTTCAGCACTGCAAAACAGTTGCTGCATCCCATACCACAGATAGCCACGTTTCAGTTTTTGCTGATACAATCTTTACTGTATATGTTTTGAATATATCAGAAAACACAGTTTGACACATAAATGCTATCCACTTTTTATTGCTATGATAGCAGTGTTTTGTGTGTGTCTTTTAATCCAGTTAGAATCCAAAGGAAAATAAGGGAATTTTTTAAATCTTCAACTTTCAAATAGGAATATAGCTGTGCATTAGACTTTGGGTATCAAACTGTAATTTGTGCCTTTGAAATCTTCTTCTCTGGTAAAAGAACATCAGCTTTATCTATGGAATTGTAGATGATACCAAAGACAATGGACTGATTTTGCAAGGTGCTTACTGCCTGCATTTCCAGCTCAAGCTAATGCTTAGTATCTGTGAAAATTAGGCAAAAGATTTTTTACAACCACTTCGAAGTGCTTTGTAGTCTCTTTTCTTGGTATCTTTCATATTTATCTAGATTGAAGGAAGTTTAGAGGAGCAAATAAAATTACTCGCACTTCTTTGTCAACCTGGCAATAGTTTCTGTCTGTTCTGCTTAGGAATCTCAGTCGAAACAAGTAAGATATGCACATATTACAGCTTTTCAGAAAATGTCATTATGATGTTTTTAAGCTCATGGATTAGTGTCACTGTTTTTAACTATTTATTTCCTTGTTCATATTAATCTTCCCAATACTAGGTGGCTTACTTACCGAATAATTCCTTGAGGACACACTGACCCTAGTTAGAATTGGAATGAATAATGGATTACAGTTTATCATTTTCATAAATTTCTGTAGATCTAATTTGCATTGTAATGTGGACATCCTGCTGTTGCATTTTATTGTATCTGGAACCCCAGTTATGCCATCTTTGCCCAACCTCTGCCCACAATGTTGTGTTTTAGACTACAGGTATTTTATGTACTGGATTGGCATTTCTTTCTGGCTTCCTGTAATACTTGCCAAAATCTTTCTTTGTGTTAACTTCTCTGTACCCAAATTAAAACATCATCCATTAAAAGTCTGACACCTCGTAATCCCTCAAAGATCTGTGCAATTACTCTTTGTAATACCTTGGGAGCAGAACTTGTACCAAATGGCCTTTGCTTAAATTCACTGTATAATATCCAAATGGTGTATTAAAAATCACTAGCTTAGAGCCTGAGCTTTTTTTTTTTCTCTTCCAAAAATGCCTGCGTTATATCAAACATTTAGAATATTTTTGGTTTTCGGCTAAGATCTTAGCTGTCCTATTTTAGTGATTTTGATCAGATGCTATAGACACTTTATGGCTTCATTTTGGTTATGTGAATCAATACGCATCCATAGCATATTTGGCTTCTCAGCTACAACCATATAATTATTTCAAACTATAAATTGTTCTTCTGTACCAATAAGTGCTTGCTTTTTTCCCCTGATCAGATTCAGTTTTCCTGCTCATGAAGTGAACAGTACCCTTCTTTCTGGGTGGATATCCCATGGAAATGACTAATTTATCGAATAGTATATTTAGGGATGTGAGGATTTGTGTAGTCTGTTTAGGATTCTGTGGTGCTTACAGCACACATCACTTATTACTAACTTAGGCTATGTCATCTTCAAGTACCAGTATTTTCCTTGGAACACATTGCAGTTACCCAATTTAAAAGAATACAGCCATGCCATTAATGTTTAGCAGTGTTTGCCTGTCTGAGCCATTTATTTTGCACTCTCTGTGCCTACAAAAATATATATGCTGCTGTTTTTCTATTCTCTAAATATGCAGACTCTTGGTTTTAATACATATGCAGCAGCTTTGACAAGAATTTTTTTTTTCCCCTTTGCATTTATAGGGTATTTGACCAAATTCTGGGATCTGTCTTAGCTTCTGTACCCAAACCCGTTGTTTGGCTAGGGGGTTTTGATTATTAGAGAAACTTTTATTTCTCTTCTGGATTCTTTTTCATATTCCCTTTAGCTCCAGCTTTCTCTTTTTGAAATGTTGCGACATGGACACTCATTCATCACTGAGTCACACAGAGCCCAACTGTGCCTTTCAAAATGTCTGTTCTGCATTAAGATTATACAGCCTCTTCTTCAGAGGTTTGCATCCATCTGGGATCTGATCCAACGCCCCCAAAAGCCTGTGGAATCATTCTAGTTGCCTTCAATGGGTTTTAGATAAGACTTCAGTCATTTTGTCCCAAGGCTATGTATTTCTCTTTCATTTAAGGGTTGTGGAGCTCTTCAAATTCATATGACTGAGCTTAAATTTCTATCCAGTCCCCAGTGCATCAGCTAGATCACATTACACATGGCTGCAATGTTTTTAAATGATCATATTTTGTGTAGTAGCAGCTTCTCCCTCTGAGTTTCAGAGCTTGAGCCAAATCCTCCCCACTTGCTTCTCCTCCCATGCAAAAGCAGCGCACGCCAACGAATGCCACCGAGTCCACTGTGTGGATGGTACTGCAGCCTTTTAATGCCTCCTCCGCAGATTCTTGGGACTGGGCAACTGTTCAAAATTTTCCTGATGCTCTCTTTTTCTATTCAGATTTCTTAACAATTGGAAGACTTTTAGGAAAATAAACACTCCTCTTCCAGCTGTAGTTTGAGTCAGGGTTTAGTGGGTGCTAAGGAAGAGAGGCACAGTGCTGTTACGAAAAGGAAGGTTGCTCTTACACATATGATTATCGTCTGGATTCTGGAAATATCTGAGTGATACTGGGCATGCTCAGAGTCTAATACACATACCTGTCTGGTCCATCCCATGCTAATATAATGCCTTCTCAGCTCCAAAAGCTAGATCTGAAACTAAACACCTTGAGGGTTAGATGAAGCATTGTGCATGGCTACAGGGTGTAAAGATACAACATCTTTGAATGAGAAACAGGGCAAAAAGCTGAAAGTTGCAAGCTAGCCTTCCTGGCTGCTGTGAAAGAGAGAAGATGAAACACAAGAAAAAAGAATTAACTATGAGGCATCCATCAAAGTCCTTCTTGAGGTGAATAATTACACTCTCTGTTAATTACACGTAGTACCATAGCTTGACTTTCATGATATATGTCAGGTTTTATTGCTCTTGTTGTCAGTTTCTGGATGTCATAACTCTGCTCCCCAGCAGCCTGTCATCAGAAGGAGCTATGGTAAATGAATTCCGTGAAAAAGCATTTGCTAATGTTTGTTTCCCCAAGAACAGCAGTGCAATAGGGTAGCTGCAACTCTGGCACCAAGCTCTCCCTGCAGGATGATGCTCAGAGCTGGTTTAGTTCAGGACCTTCTGTAGGAGCCCTCAGATGAAACTCGTAGCATAAGTAATTCTTGCTGTGGCAGGCAGAGAAGCGTTTCTTTGTGCAGGGTTTATCATGTCTCTAATATCAGTCACAGAATTGACAGGCCACCCTGGCTCTCCTATCACCATGGAGCACCTCATGGAACTGTGTCTGCCTTCAGCTGTGCTAGCAGGATTATAGAGGTCTTCTCACTCTGGTGTGGGATTTCGTGACATTCCCTCCCCCAGCATGTTGGCAAAGCTTGTTTTCAGTTCTCTGCTTACATTTCTTTAAGAAACATTTCTTGGGTGAGTTTTGTTTACGATTATGGTATCACAGAAATAAACAATGAAAAAATGTATGTGCTTATAAAAGTCCTGTCAGCTTGAATTCATCCAATCAGGTGGAATTACCAATATTATCTGACTTTGCTTTGTCATACCAAGTGATTTGCTAGTCAGCTTTTGAAGAGCATATGAATTCCTGAAAGAGTAATGGTTGGATTTTGTGGTTTAACTTATTCAAATAGAAATGTGTGAGAATGCTGTTGCATTGTCCCTTGCTTTGCCAAAAAAAAAAAAAACAACAAACATTTCACCTCACATTTGAAATTTTTAATTTGCTCTAGTCATGGGGAAAATTTTTATGTTTAGTCCATGGGATGAAATATATTCTCATCAATTTTGTTTTGAATACGTTTGCATAAGGGACAAATTAATCAAAAATGTCTATGTGCCAAAATTTCACGAAGAAACATTGCCAAAATTTTTGCTGCAAATAATTTGTCCAACTCTGGTGCTCAGGATGAATAACAAAGGGAAAAAGTTCTCACAGTAGGTTTCTGTCTTTGGGTCTTCCATGCTGTTGATCATGGCTAGTATCTGCAGATCTGAAAATATTTACTGTATTGATGTGTGTAATACCACTGTGAAATAACAGATTGTTATCTTCTCCTTTTTTGTGCGAGGCTCAGAAACTCAGAAGCTAAAGACGGAGGTCAAACTGCCCAAATGAAATACCTGGTTTAGAATGCAGCGCTGTCTGCACCTGTGATCTTTCTCTGTGGGCTATAATGAGAGCTTATGACAGAAGTCCATCTCATAGGTAAGATGTTAGGTTAGATGAACTCTGCTCTATTTGATGGATGTCCATGGGACGTCTCCATGCCTATGCCGGAAATCTCTCACAGAGCAAGGAAATGAAAATGTTTCAGGGATCCCAGGCAAGTCATGGGACCTTCTTTCTTCTTGTGTCATTTCAACCCTCCTTCCCTCTCACAGTTTCCAAAATACGTATGTGCTGATGCAAGGCAGCTGCCAAAACAAGCAGAGTAGCACTCACATTGCAAGCAAGCAGAGAAATAAGTATTCAGAACACAGCAGAGATGCACTGATACAGAGGATTAAAGCCAAGACGCATCTTGGCTTTATGAGGGTAGTCTGAGACAATACTGGTCTAGCAGGCGGTTGGAGTAGAGACCTCAGAAGAATACTTCCCTCCTGCACAATTCTTTAAGTTTCTGACCTCCTGTTTGTTCTCTAGTCTGATCTCCAGCCTCTGAAGCTCAGCTGTTGCACAGACCAGGTGCTGTAGCTCTTTCCCATCAACTACATATTTTAGATACTGAATATTTCTATGGCCTATTCCTGGTAGTTGTGAAGCCTTGATGCCAAGTATGTCCATCCTAATCGAATGCCTCTAACACACTGGTATGTGGACATGGTGGAAACATACTAGAGCACCACAGAGAAATGACAAGGAAGAATTGCACTTTGGGTACTCATGGAGGCTTGCAAGTAAGTGCAAGCAACTCTCACAGATGCTCTTGTTGATAGAAAGGTGTTGGACATACTATCTCAGGTTCTATTCTTTTGATACGGGGCTGTCAGGAAATGCAGGAGGATTGCACAAGGCATGTTCTGGCGTTGTTCCCTATAGGCTTTAAACACCTCCCATTGAATCAGCTGCCAGCCATAACCACAACCCAGCAATCTCAGGCCTAGTTCTTCTAGCTCATGGTGCCTGGGAATGTGGGGAGGGTGTGGGGCTGACCCTTCCCTCCTGCCTTGCCTTCTTTGCCCTTCAAGCTGGGCTGAGGGGAGAAACAGAGGACAGCCTCACATCTGGGCTGAGTCTTATCCATGGCTCTCACCATGTTTTCAGACCACTTAGCAGTGGTTTGGTTTCCTTTGGAAACCAGAATCTCTTCAGATTTGGCAATAATAATTGCCTAAAATTGCTTTTAACCAAGCTAAAACCACACACGGTTCTCCGCAAAGTGAATGTGATTCCCTCTTATTCGTTCTGTAGTTGTATTCTCTGGTGTCCCATTTGGCTAGGGTAGTTGTAATAATAGCTTGAAGCTTGTAACTCTTGAAGCTTCTCTGATGTGCAATAAGTCATAGTCTTTGGTTTTTGGGAAGGGGAGGCCATAACAGAACCTCTGTGCTTCTTTTCACTACATTTCTGAAGTTTGCAGTGACGTAGCAACTGAGAGACTACAGTTTCTGTGTCAGAATTAACGGAAATTGTCTCCTATTTGGTGTCTCATGTGACAGTGGGTCTAGCTATACTGTGCCTTCTCATGATGGCAATAAAGTCATGTGGAGCCAGATCCATAAAGGCAGGTATGCCCTGAAGAGCCCATGAACACTTTGGGAATCTGGGCCTTTGTCTCAGTTTCAGTTCCTCACCAGTAAAAATGGAGTCCATGGCTCTGTCTTAAAACTGAGAGCAGTTTTCATAATAGCTTCCAGTCTGAACTCTGGCTACAATCCCTGCCCCCATCAAAGCAGTTTTTCTAACAGTATGTAGTACTGTAAGGTGTATTTACCATTCAGCCTCCCAATTAAAGTGCCTTAGCAGAATTTGCTGTCCTGGTTGTCAAGAAGTTGGAAAGATTTGCTATAGAAAATCAGTGGCATTTGGAGATGACTGGAAAAAAAAATAATCTAACTCCAAATGTAAATGATCTTAATGAAGCCCTTACATAGATATTTGTGTATTTATTGTTAGCTCTCCCTGTGAAAACTTGGTGTGTGGAGGAGTGATTTAATTCAATTACTTCAAGATTGTGCTTAAAAGTATTCCCTTAAGATCTCAGCATGTCTCTTAACCCACCAACATACTCGAAGACAGTCTGCACAATGGAAATCTGAGATCTCACATTCAAGTTAAATCCCACACAGTCTCTCTTGTTTTACCTAAATCGGCTTATGCCTTCTCTCTATGAATATGTTGCCCAGATGCTTGGGGCTTTATGAGAGCAAGTGTTAACAGGCTTTAAGTCATCATAAAAGTTTTAGTTTTCTGAAATAAATACTATCTCTAATTGTTGCCAATATAACCCTTGCTATGACACAGTCTCTTGCTGATGCTCAAAAGGCAAAGTTTTGGTGATTTCACCCCGCAAGAGCAGTGGCAGCAAACACACATTTCAAGAAATACAGTTAAAACATTTCCTCCTTTTTTTGATTGCATCTCTCAAACATCATTTTTGATGGGAAACAAGGTTGATGCCATCATTCAGAGTGCTTTTACCTGAACGTTTTCAGAGAGTCTTAAAAATAGAACTGAAAGGGTCCTAAAAAACACCGCAAGCCCATCTCTACCTTGGAGCAGTCACCTGTACACCTGCCATAAGAGTTGTTTTGAAAGCTGTCCAGTAATGCAAACTCCACACAGTCCCCAAACAGGCTTTCTAGTATTTTATTGCACTTAGCAGTACAACTTTCATTCTGCTTGCTAGCTAGTATGTGTATTTCTTTCTGAATTTTAAGGTACTCCTTGCCCTGTCTGCAGTGAACATGAACAATAAGTCACTCCTTTTCCTTTTGTAAACAATCTTTTATATACAAGAAGATTCTTATAATGCCTCCTGTATTTTCCCTTCTGCTAACTGTTTAGCCCAGCATCTTTCCATTTACCCCTGAAAGAGGTTTTTCCTGGAGTTTAAACTGTTCTTGTTTGCTCTCCTCTAGGCTTTCTCTTGTTCACTTTACGTATTTCTTTAAAAGTCATGCCCAAAACAGGACAGAGCATTCCAGCTGAAGCCGCTCAATGCTCAGTAGAATGGAGAGATCATATCACATGTCCGGATTCCTATGTCTACATGATAGTTAGCTTTTTCACAATGTTATCATGCTGCTGATACAAGTCCAGGTGGCAAATTACTACATTCTGCCCACCTCAGATTATTTTCTTTCTGAAGAACTTCTGACTAATTAGTTGTTGCTTCACCTTGTGTCCATGCAGTTGTTTATTCTTGTTAAATGCTTTAATTGATCTTTGTGGAATTAATTCAGTTTTTAAGAGTGCTTCTCTACATTGTGAAGATCTTTTTGAATTCTAATGTTAGCTCTCACCATTCTTGCAGTCTTCCTAGCAAGATGTCATCTACATGATTTATAAGCCAGATCTCCACTGCTCATCTTTATTGTTCAGGTTGAGGACAATGTTTGGTATATTTGACCTGGGAGAGGCCCCTGCGGAATCTCACTCGGTGCAGCTTTCCTTTTTGACAGGAACCACTGAGAGCTGCCCTCTGAGTAAGGCTGTACCACTGATTTTACACCTACCCTTGAGTAGTTACTAGTCCACGTTTTCTGAGATTGCTGAAGAGAATATCACAGGCACCAGTGTCACAAATCCTACTAAGACTGAAGATATATGGCTTCTATTGCTTGTCACCTTTGCCCAAGGCCCATTACCTGTCACACAAAGAAATTAAATTGGCTTGACACAATTTCTTCTGACAATTCAACAAGGTCTGTTACTCATCTCTTCGTACTTATCCTTTTAGCTTCTTACGTATAGTTCCATTATTTGTTTCAATATTTTTTCTTGGGATGGAAGTTAAACTGAGTGGTCTGTAATTCCCTAGCATAATTTTTTAAAGCTAGACAGCATGTTTCCACTTTCCAGACTTCTAAAATCTTTTCTGTTCTCTGTGATTCATGTGCTCCATAAACTGAAATTGCTTCAGCTGGTTCTCTAAGTATTCAAAGGAAGAAGTTCATCAGGACCAGCCAGCTTGGAAACTTATTCCTCTGGGTTTTTTCTAGGCTTTCATAGCCTGAGCTTTCATGCTGTTGACATTAATAGCATAGTGTTAGATTCTTACACTTGACCTCCTTAATGAACTGGCCTACGAAAGTTATTCAGCCTTTAGACTGTCATCTGTTCCTCTCTATTTAACCCTTTTCTTTTTATTCCTATCATTGCTAGTAAATGAAGGGGATGCTTTCTTGTTACTTTTTGACTGCATCACTGCATCCTTTTACATCCACTGCAGTGACCTGGCCTGTGGTCTGTGCTCCCTTTTTATGAGCTCAAGAAAGTGCTTGTGATTTAGAATCATAGAACCATAGAATCATTTGAGTTGGAAGGGATCTCTGAAGTTCATCTAGTCCAACCCCCCTGCAGTAAGCTGTTGTCAGGTTAGTTTCCTGCTTCCTTCCATCCTGCCATCCCATATGCTGCAATAGGGCACTTTGCATTGGGTCTTGCTCTCAGTATTGTTTCTCTGAGAAATTGCTGGATTTCCTTGTCTTCTTTCTTTTTTAGGTTGCTCATGAGAGCCTACCTTCGTGTTTTCAGTGTGTATTGCAGTCTGCCTCATTGAAGCTCTTTGTTTTTATATTTTTGTTTTACTTCTTAGTCTTTGCATAGGTTTTGAACTCTATCATGGCTTGTTTGTGCTCACCAAACTTGCCTTCTGCTTTCGTAATCCCAGTTCACCTTTTTTCCAGGTAATAAGTAAATTGGTATCACCAAAGAGATTCTGTCTTTGGGACTGCAGCTCTTTCTGCTCCAGAGCTTTTGTTTCTGTAATGGTGTTTCCCTTTTACTTCTTCTCCTCCATGTCTCTTCCCAAGTTGTTGTATGTAGAACAGCAACACTTGTAAGCACTGGCTGAGCTGCGAAGACCGAGGATTGAAGCTGCTGCATAACTGCCCTTCTGTCTCTGGGTCACTGGTCAGTGGAGGTTTTATATAGGCTTTTAAATTACTTTGGGCTTGCCTCATGTTACATGAAATTCATGAATGCTTAGTATTTGTTTTTTTCTCATCTAATGCTCATTGAAGTTGAACAGCCCACTTCTTGCAGCCCTGTTTTGATTTACGTATCAGTATCAGTAACAACTTGATTGTGTTATCTTCTCATGTCAAATCCGGTCACTCCTACAGTTGATGCAAGTCCACATTAAGATCGCTTCTCTAACAGAAGTGGTTTTTCAAGTGTTTCCACTTCTACATTTTTCTTTTGATTTCTTTTTTTAATATACTGTTCCATTCCCACAACTGTGCAAAAGGAGTAAATTGCAAATGCACAAAATATAACCAGTGCCTATTTTTATTTCTGTGCTGTTTTATACAGAAACTCTTGTTACATTCCAGTCTTGAAGTTACTTGTTTTACAATGCAAATTTTAATGTGTGTTTACTTCTGTAAAATAAATTGTTGTTTGTAGTTTTCTGCATATGGTGAATAATTTGTGCAAGGGCTCTCGTGAATGAATTCTTCTAACTCAAGTTATTCTGAATTGAATGTAGCTCTTCTGTAGTTAAGGTTTCAACTGAAGTTTACCTGATTTTGAACAGATGTTTGCCTTATGAGGTAGATAAACAAAGGAATAAAACCCTCCCCACAAGACAGACCATGCAAAAGCCTTTTCTAAGAGGGTTTTATCTAGTATGAAATGAACAGGATTCACTGAGTTCTGACTGTACCTACCTAAAGGTGGAGGTTTTTAGATGGCAAAATGTCCTTTCATTCACTTTGCCAATTTATAACACAAGAACAAAAGGGGGAAAAAGACCCAAACCAAAACCAGGAGATATTTAAACTACTTTAGTAGACTCGTCTTGTTTAAATCCTAATGCACATGAGCACTGCAAATTAGTTGATTGAACTCTAATTTTAAAAGTCACTGACATTATAAAAGAATGTCAGAGGGCATGTCATCAGAAACAGGCTTAAAATAGGATGTCAGATGACTGCTGAAGACCTAATTCTTTTTTCTGTTTCTATTCTTATTTTGTTTAGCGGTTTGCAAATACTGAAACTACAAAGCAATTGTCAAGGAGTATTTATTAGCAGAATTTCAGCCCCCACATACACTCAGATGACCTGCATATAGATGGTAATGCACGAAGGAAACAAAAACTCTCTTCAGGAGGAGCCAAACTGAGAAAATGAACTCCACCACTTGAATTGCATCATTCTTTGTCCAGGACAGTGTTTTTCGTAGGAAAAATTACTAGTGATTAGTTCCTTCTCTGATGGTGATAAGAATTAAGAATTGTTTCATTTTCTGTTTCAGAAACATGCCCTTAGTTTGTAGGTGATTGTTTATTTTTAATTATTTTAAAACAAGTTTTCTGTAGTAGAAAAGCAAATGTAAATGCTCTGATTTGGAGAACAAATCATGAACTGTGTCTAGCATTTAGAAGCTATTATGAATGCACTGCTTTAATAAGGAAAGCTCATTAAGTCTTGGTGTGTCTCCTTCAAATGGGAACAGCCCAAGATTGGGGGTAAGAGGAGAGCAGATGAACAGCGGCAAACGCAGCTGATTAATATTTTCTTCAGAGAAGAGAGAAAGAGAAATATCTACTACCAGAACAACAAAGATGTCAGGAATTAATACTAAGTCGTGTTGCACATCCTAGAAGGCTCAGGTTAAAGATTATGTCTGTCCCGTTCCTGCAGAGTTGAATTTCTCAAGAAGCAGATCCTGAACAATGACATTTTGCGGTCCGGTGTTTTGTGGTCTGGTGATTTAAGGCACATTGAAATTTGTGACTGTTCATCTTAAAATTCCAGGCTGCAAAGTAGAGAGCTGTAGGAACTTCTTAGGAGCATCTCAAGTCTCTCTGCTTTAGGACAGAGGCAAGACATTTTAAGTCAACACGATGGTTGTCATCCTTACTCATGAACCAGAGCCTTCAGGGAGAATGAAGAACCAGAAAAAGCCTGGTCACAGGGAGGAACAAGTATGCATGTTTTAATAGCAGAATTTCAATTGTGAAACCAGGTAGGGGAAGGAAATTTCGCTGCTCAGAAGAAAAAAAAGCAGTTGTATTCTCTGTTTATGAGCTAGGACCCTTGGCTACTTAGCAGGCTCATCCCAAAGATGTCTCCAAGTGACAAGAAAACAGACACAGAATACAGAATACAACTGAAAATGCTTTTTAGTATTCTTACAGATTTTTTGGTTTCTTGTGCCAGCCCAAGTAAAGAATGATTGATTGGGGAAACCTCGGTAGAGCCTGTAAGGTTTCTCTCAAATATGTTTCTGAAAAGGGTTACTGTCAATTTCTAGCCTTCCCTTGCAGTTCTGGAGTTCTGGGGGAAGGATGGGCATGAGCTTTATCAGAGTTTGGGGCTGCAGCCAGCACCAGAGTCTGAGCTGAGCTGCTCCTGGGGCCTTGGATCAGCTGTGCTCCAGCGGGTTGCAGGGGTGACATGGAGTGGGAGGCAGAGAAAAAGCTTAAGTGTGCCGGGAGGACAAGGGAAGACACAGTACAGCAAGCCTGTTCAGATCAAGGGAAGCTGAATTGCACATGGGCCCAGCACGTGAGACACAAATATAGCAGCCTGGTGAGTGCCCAGCTGGGATGAGCTTTATTTTGCTTTTTAAAGGAATGCTGTCAATGCCTATTTGGCTGACAAATTTTTGCTTTGTCTAAAAAAGGAGGGGGAAAAAAAAAAAAAAGAGCAAAGGTAGTGTTTGGGGTTTTTTTTTTACCCACAAATGTCAAGAGCAAATAATTCCCAATAAGCAGTTCATTTTTGTAAAAGTTCCAGTGCAAAGGGTTTTCTTAAAACAAAAACTGCTCCCTTGTCACCTGATACTTGACGAAAAAAGAAAGCAGCTGCATTGATTTGCATTGTCCAAGCTGAGAGGAGTGCCGAAAGCTAACAGAGAGGGGGTAAAAGATGAGACATATTTGAGAATCCTCCTCCTGACAATAATCTGAGGAGTTGTTTGCAGTATGAATAAGGGGATGTGTTCCTTCAAAAAACGTTGTTGCTTTTTAAGTGGCTAGTTCTGCTGTAAACAAATCTTGGAAAGTGCCTGTGGAATTAGATGTATTTCAATTAAGGAACTCAAAGGAAATAGGTTTTTACCTACAGCAGAGTATGGAAATCAGGGTGGAAACGTAAAGCATTTTACAAAGCAAGATGTAAGTTCCTTTGAGTAAATGGGGAAGTAACAGCTGTGAAATGTTGCTAGCAGAAATTAAATATTGTGGCCAAAGGTTTGTTTCTCTTCTTGCCTGTTTTCTGAGGCGTAATTGTTCAGGTACAAACAATCAATCAATCTTGAAGTGTAAAGAAAGGGTCAGAGTATCCATTTCATCAAACCAGACCAGTACATTACTTACATGCCAGATTAAATTGTCCAGAGGAGGGAAGGATGTCAAAACGTCATGCCTTCCATGGATTTGTTTTCCTACAGACAATGATTTTTTGAAAGTCTGGTGGTGGTTGTTAGAAGTGCGTCTTTCAGAAATGCGTGGTCATTGCCCACCAGGCAGGCAGCATTAAGGGTATTTTGGAACGTGCAGTAAGTCAGCTGTTGTTTTGTCAGACCTCACAGAGCAAGATATATTTGCTTTCCTTTTCCCTTATTTATTTGTTGGCTATTAGATACCTAGAAGAGAGTTTAAGTACGACACCCAGGGATTTCCGTACCCTATACGTGCATAAATTGTATCAAGTTTGTGAATTCTTGCTGGCATCAGAAGAACTATGTGTGGCTCAAGCTACACATGTATAACTATTTACAGATGCTAGTCACAGTAGTCATTAAATTCAAATTAATGAAGCCTGTGCAAGGTTTAATTTCTTTATATGGGGCCCATATTTCTGCTGGTACTCTGTACAGGCTAATTCATGAGCAACTTAAGGACTCTGTTTGGCCCCATTATCTTTCCACTCTGGATACCTTTGGATTTCTGCCCGTTGACTGCACTGCTCACTTGCCTTGCCCTACACTCTTGCAGCTTGGACAGCTGAAGCAGATTCCTGTTTGTTAAAGAATCTTCCCTGTGTACGGAAAGAATTGCCAAAAACCAAAGTGTCTGCAAGGCTTACGGACCACCTCTCAGGAACAGACAGGAGATATGCAGTTCTTTGCTACGTGGTGTTCTCTGCTACACCAAATGCACTTGATTTATGTCTTTCTAATGATTTTTTTTAAAAAAATTATTTGTTAATTTGCCACATGCAGAAATTTGAAAACAGCAATCAATGTGAAAAAAAACCACAACAGAATATTTATAACATGCAGAGATGGATTCTTTTTCCTTTTGGGGGTACTTTTGCAGGAACAAAGTAAATAGCTGGATTGTATTTTATATTGAATCAGTGCAAACTTGAGGTTTATGCAAATAGCAAAAATCCTAAGTTCCACATATAATTGGGGCCAAAACTTTAACCTCTAGAAATAATAAAAAAAAAAGTTAAAGTAATGGGAAGTCTAATCTACTTTAGTACAGTATAGGAAGAATTTTGCATTTTCTGTATGTAGCAATGTGCTGCTTTCAGAGCAAGTGGAAAATGTTTTGATAATTTTCCATGCCTTCAGTGGAAAAGCGTTTTCTGGTTTTTAGGAGATTTTGGTTTTTTCTAAAACCAGAAAAACTCCTTGACATGTGATTTCAGTGTTTGGGAGGTTTTCCAGCTAGCATTGGATACCATAATACCAACTATGTATATGCTTGGTTTATTACAGCTAAATGCATTGGTTCCTTGTGACTTTCTGACTTGCACGTTCTTTTCTGCAACTGCTGCCTGTGCATGTATTTTCAAAGATATTTGAATTTTGAGTCATTTAGGGAGATGAAAAAAACCTCTTTTTGGGTGGGGAGTTGTTTTGCTTTGTTTTCTCAGTGAAAGACGCTAAGGAAACATTTAATCTGGCAAAGGTTCCATTTAGTGTTGTCTAAGTCTTTGAATTACAGGTCCAAATTCTTCAAAGTGCAGTGAGGAGGACGGAATGGGGAAAAACAAACTTTTTAGTCTCAATACCAAACCTTGCAATTATGAATTGAAGTTAGAGGAATGTGTATGAAGAGCTATTTAAGTAGAGCTGAGAGTGGAAGCTTATTACAACTTCATCTATGAAAAGAGTTTAACCCCTCCATAGCAAACCTGCAACTCTTGAAGTTTTTGCCCTTCCAGAACTGTCCCTTTAATCACCTATGACCAAGGCGTGCAGAATGAGGTAGAGAAAGGGTATTCGGAAATGAGAGGGCTCTGTCCACAGTTGCCTCAGAGATGCCAACTTCTAAAAATTTTACCTTTGAATTTTCCCTAAATCCCTTTGCTTGAGGGTGAAGTGAACAGGGGAGAACAGCTTTCTTGGCTGAGGTCAGTGAGGAGTATTTAAGGCAAAAAAGCTGTAACCCTTCTGGGCCTTCCCCCTCTTAAGGCTATGGATGTGGCTTCTTGCTTCAGCTCTAAGAGAATGGGTCTCTCCTGGGTGCTCCTGAACACGCATGAGGCATCTCTACACTTGTACTCTGGTCCTTGGCATTTGGGGCTGCAGCACTGGTGCTACTCTGTCCATGAGATCACCCAGTCACATTGGTCATGGGTGTTTTTACCAAACAGCAAATACTGTGACATGGAATGGGGAGTGCCAGGGTGATCCCCCAGCCCTGCTTGCAGCAGCTGGGAGATGATGATGGAGGGAGGTGCTTGGAGCAAATGCAAGCAGAAACAGTCTTTACTGCAGCATTGCAGGGCAAAGGAAAGAGATTTGATCATATTTGACTCTTGGCAGCTTGCAGGCAGTGACTTTCTATCCTGGCACAGCTGAGGAGCTGTACATGGTGAACATAGTGGGCATAGAGTGTCTCTTCCTGCAGGTTCCTCATGTCCAGCAGCAGGACTACAGGAGGAGCGGGCCTGTTCGCTGTCTGCTGCTCCTTAGGGGACCCATCTCAGAGGGAATTCTGCTGACTGGTGCTCTGGAAAGAGCATGTGTGTGTTGATTCTCTCCTATGGCCTTCTCTCTTGCTATTTGTAATAGGCAGAACAAAACTACTTCATGGACTAAGCCTAGGTTGGGCAATGGGTCACCACTCTTATTTGGTCGGGAGCAGACCCAAGGGAAGGGGTTTTCTTCATGGTACTCCGCTTGCTGCTGTGAAAGCAGTGCTGGGGACAGGAGGCTCCTAGCAGTCAGCTTGGGGAGATGATGCTATTTTGCTATGGGATTTTAGTATGGGGTGTTATTAACTATTTGTACCTATTTTATTTTGTGTGGCCTCACAGTCACCTGTATTGGTGCAATGAAGAGGTGCAAGTAGTGTTCAGACAGGACGGGGTGATGGGAGACTCTTAGACTGACTTCATAGCAGAAGAAAATGTACCTGGAAACCAGGAGCTTGGTCCCTTCATTATATTTTACTTTAGGAGCATGGTAACTCAGAGGTAGCCACCATTTCCTCATTTTGTCAGGCATGAGCAACAGAGAAGAGATTAAGGCAATAACAACAGCTGTCAGAATATAGCCTTTTTAGTGGTATATTAGAAAGGAAGTTTGGCCGGTGTCTGTCTCATCTGAGAATGCATCAGCGAATCCTGGGAAAGACGAAGAAATGAGTGTGCGGCAGTGTCTGTTCCCTAGTTTGCTGTAAACCATATGCCTGTCTGTAGCATACACAAATACTGAGCAGGTGAATAGGTGACTTAGATATTCAGCTGGCCAGATATTGTGATTACCAGCACTACCCAGTCATGCAGACTCTGCCAGATAACTTTCAGGCACTTAGCACCTGTGGATGCTGTCCTTGTCAGTGTGCCAGAGCTGACTGCCATCTGAGTAACAGCAGCTCCAGCCCCTTGGTGTTGTCTGCATGTCTTGCTGAGCCAAGCTTAATGCACGCAGGAATTGTTTTACCTACAAATGAAGCAGAACAGCTCTGCTTGGTATTGCTGTGTGTTCCTGCACTATATGACAGTGTGGGCAATGAGGAAGAGGCAATTTCTCTTTTGAACTGCAGGTAACACAAATGCAATTAGCTGTATTGGTATTTGGCCAGCAAAAATACAGTAACATTCTTGGACGCCGGAGAGTTAATGATGTTAAATCTTCATGAGTGGCCAAAGTCTATCCTCTCCTACCACTTTCTTTTTGCCTGTCTTAATGTATAACTTTCTACCTTTGAAGTGTAGGTAATTAAGCTGGACTCCTCCGTGTGGAAATGTCACACTTACCACCTATAGGCTTCCTATCTCCAGCTTTAAAAGGAATTATTCTTCCTGCAGCTCCTGCTGCTCCTGTGTTCCACTCTTATTAACCTCATGGCCACAAAGAACAGACTCTCCTGTGTTTTCATTAGATCTGCCTTCTAAAGAGATGCAACAAGGAACCAAAGGAAAATATTCAGAGAAGAGATTCAGCTTTCGCTTCTGGGGTGAGGTGAGGATTCAAAAGAATCCTTCCAGCTCTCATGGTCCCCTCTGACCTGGACCTTCTCCTGGATCTGTCACAGCCTTGTTTTCCTGGTTTGTTTCTCAGCAAGGAAGCAATTGCAGATATGCAAATTTGCCATTATTTAGTCTCACATTTCAAGGCGATCCTGATTTGATGCTGTCATAGAACTGAAGAGTATTTTCACTCAGTTAGGGTCCTTGCTCTCGGAAGGCTTTGCAGCATAGCAGCGCATTTTTTAAATTACAACTTGAGGACACCTTGTGTGGTGACACTGTGCAGCAGAGACAGTGCTAGTCTGTGAGTCCAGGTTCTTGAGCTGAGCTAGAGAAACTATTACATCAATCTGAGCAGGAGAATCCATGAAAACATGGTGCAATATGTTATATATTCAGATCCCTTCACCCACTGCAGCACTTGGCTGGTGCTTTTGCATTGCTCTGTGCCCACTCTGCAAGGTGTGTGGATGTGTTGTGGTGGAGCTGTGAAAGCATTGGATCCACAGTGAATGCCAGCAGGAGACTGATTAAGCATGGTGACACAGTTAGATATTCCAGCTCATGCAGTGACTCTACCTTCTGGGCACAGACACTCCTGGCCTGACCTTTTTAATTTTGAGAAAAATTTAAATGTCGTTAGAGAGACAAAAGAAAGAAGGTCGTGTGTAGACTGAAGCTGGTTTTGGAGCCGCTAGAATCTGAAGGTTCTTGATGAGTTCACACAAAGAAGATTTTCAGTTTGCTTATGCTTGCTGTAGCCATCTATACTTGTATTGAGTATTTAAGTCATTACCAAATCAGAAGGAGATTATTTGGTAGCTGCTTTTCCCAGATTTAGAAATTATAGTTCAGAATGCCAGGTGATAAAGAACAATGCCCAAAGCATTCGGGAAAGAGCCTGTCTGCCCTTGTCTCATGAGTTATGTGTCTGGAGGGACAGGGACATCCTTTCTTCTGGCATGGCACAGAGCACAAAAAAGCAAATATTTGGGAGCTGGGTGTTCTCACCTACTGGCCTAAACTGTGCAAACAGGTGCTGCTGACAACTTCAAGAAACCTCACCTCACTCCCAGGGGAGATTAAACTACAGCTAGGTGGCTCAAATTTTGCTATGGGGATTGTTCCCACAATTTTTTTTCCTGCAGTTTGAGAGGGGGAAGATCTGTGGACTAGGATGGTTGCAAGAACTTGTCCACTCCGCTCAGTAGTGGTGCTGTATGCCCTGTGGCAGTGAGCAGCTTCCCAGTGCTCCCTACCCCCCTGGGGCCAGCTAGGCAGCTTGCTCCTTCCACTATGCTTGCATGGGGCAAGCACTGCACCTGGAATGTAAAGGCAGAGGCATGAGGAGCGCTGTTTGGTTGCCTGCCTTCTGATGTTGGTAGCTTCTTCCCTAGAAAATGTTTTTCCTTCCCTCGGGTTCCCCTTCTCGTCAATCGAAAACAGAAGTTACGAAGACACACAACTGGTTTTTAGATCTCAATAATAAACAGTTAGCAAAGGCTTTGGTATGTACTGTGCTTGGGAGTCCTGGGATGTGCAGAGATACTGCTTTTCATCACCAATTGCACAAGATAATGAAGTCCCAATTCCCTCTTACAGCAGTTTGAAGACGTGGTCTTTCTGGTTTGCTTGAAGAGTCCAAGGGATGGAGGGTGCCAGCAGTAAGGCACAACCGCTGGAGGCATCCCCAACCCAAAAAGCCTCTCCCCGACGCTGCTATTCTGCCTCTACCTTTTTCAGTGTGACAGAGGTGTCTGAGGCATTGTGAGTGTGGGACATGGTAGAGCCTAGAAGAAGGATGAGGTGAGAAGGGAAGGAAGGTGACATCCATGCTGCTGCAGTTCTCCACTGCTTGGCATGACTTCTCTGTACCGTTGGTATAGATATGCAACATCTTACACTGAAATCCCTGAATATGAGGAGCTATGTATTGCTTCCTTTTCCTCCAAGTTGTAGGATGAGTCTGCTCCAGACTGCATAAGTTATGTGGCTCTGTCAGAAGTGGAATTTTCCCATATAGGCACACTCTTGTCACTGCTAGGGGTTCATCACATCCAGCTGATGTGTCGTAATCTGGTTCCTGAGCCCACTGTGACCATTCACTGTCAGTGACGGGCTGTGGCTAAGCTGTTCATCATAGGACACCCAGTATGCATTTAGGGTACGTGAATATCCATCCTTTGACCTTCAGGGATCTGAAGAAGAAGGAACTTGGTGGAAGGCTTGAGGTGGGCTTGGTGACTTGGCAAAGAATAGTTTTAACAGAAATCATTTATGTAGAGCAAAAGAGACTGAGGGAGCAGTTGTGAGGATCTGAGAAGGAAACTTAGTGATCATGGTTCAGGAAGAGAGACTGCCTGTTTTGTTAGCAAGTAAGAAAACAAGGCTGAGACTATTTTTAGGAACATCATGTCCAGGCAAGTGGATGACAGTCGTACCTCACAGCAGAAATTCTGATGCTGAAGTGCAAACACTGCTGAGCCTGTGCTGCCAGCCTAATGAGGAGAGGAACATGACGAGCCAACTAGAGTAAAATAGGGATTTAAATAGCATAGCTCACAGGGGATTTGAATGGGGAAGAGAGGATGTGCAAAAGTGGATGGCAGAATGAGTGCCTTCTTTTTGAGTAAGTCCCTTGTACAGCTCTCCCAAAAAGAGCATCAGTACCATGAACATCTGGAAGGGGAGCTAAGTGAAGAAGTACATTTGGTGGTTCCTGTCAGAAAAGCTGAGCCAAAGCCTCATGCTTGCTCCATCTGAGAGCTGCCTAATGAAACCTGGTGGGGAAGGCACTGGTCCTGTTTCTTTTGTCTGAGCAGCAACTCTGGAGCTGTCATTGCTTCTATTTATCTTATTCTGCCAGAGCAAGCCTGTCTGGGATGGATATTCAAGCCTGCTCCCACTAGAAGGAAAAGCAGAGTTTTGGAGCCTTGGTCTTGGTCTCCTTGCAGATGTTTCCCCATGTTCTCCATCCTTTGCTTTGAGTCACAGAAGATAGCGAACCAAAAAGAAGAAAGCAAAAAAACAAAAAGCCCACCACACCTTTTTAAATTTAATGCTCCCACTCTCCTGATTAGAACCATGTAAATATCTACAGAAAATCATAGTTGCGTCAGTTGAAGTAAAGCCCTCTATGGTGAGCTCAGCTCCAGAAACTCTGAGGTGGAGCATTATAGTCCTGCCTCCCAAAGGGATATATTGGTCAATATTGTGCCTGTTATCTGCAGGTACTTACTGGTAAGAGGCAACTGCAACTTGATCTTGTCATTTAGGATGCTCTGCGAGTCTTCCTCCCCTTCCCCTGGTCCTACCATCACTGCATGTGGCTGCAGGAGCCCTCTGCAGTAAGATTCCTTGTACCCTGCTCACCTCTGGTTCTTGGTGTTCGGAAGGTCCATTCTGAAACATGATAGGGGCAGTTAAAGAAAGGAGAGGTATAGGTTGAATGAGTAGCTCGGTCATAAGGGGTTGTTTCTACACTGACTATAGACTGGCCAGCCAAACTATGGCTCCTTTGAGATGACAGTGAATAGCAAGCCAATTTCATATTTAAGTACGTTGATGAATATCCTGGTCTGCTGAGTCCCCTTCCTGCTGTCAGATGGGATCCCAAGGCTTGTCAACATGACTGATCACAGCGTTATGTCTCTCTACATATGAGTAAGAGGCTCATTCAGATGAGCTTCACTGCACAGCCCCGCCTGAGGTGATGGTGTGGCCAGGAGGGCAGGCTGAGAAGAAGAGTCACTAGCTTGGGAGCAGTGAAGCTGTCAAATGACTCAGCACTCACCCCCCCAGGCTGGCGAGGGCAGGAGGACAGTGCCTGTGGGGCATCAAGGTTCAGGCAGTTGTTACCAGAGAAGAGTAAAGGTGGTCTTGGCCTTTCTCCCTGAATGGCAACTAACCTGGTTGGACAGGTGTGGCAATGACACATGTTCCAGTATGATTCCTACAGCCACATAGGGACCTGCTATCACTCTGTGCTTCTCATGAGAGAAGATCACAATAACTGCTGATGGCAGTTTTGGGGAATAAAGGAGCAATTCTTCCTTCCCCAATGGAATGAAGTTCTTGCATCTTTTGTCAGTGAGGCTTTCCTCACTCCTGCTCTCTCTGACAAACCTCTTGAATTGGCACTACACATGGGAATTACACTGGGTTTAACTGAGTTGTCTTAGGAGTAGAGTTATTTGAACTGCTGGGACAGACTGGTGAAAAATCTGAGTTTGAGTTGGAGGACCCCACATAGATGTCACCTGTGCAGAGCAAACTGGCCCCAGAAACTCTTTAATCCAATGTACAAGCAATTAAACAAGGAGTCAAATCAAATTTAGCAGACTGATTTATAAGATGATTTTATTAAACCAGTGCAGTTCCTATGTGTGGATTGGACCAGAGATGAAGTGATTGTTAAAGTCGCTGTAGTTAAACTCATGAATTTGAGTGCAGACAGGCTTTTACAAATTTATTTGTGTGGATCAATCATGCTGTTGATCCAACAGAAGCACTTTGCAGAGCACAGAAAATAAGCTAATGTGTTAGATGTCAGTTGTGGGCCAGTATTCAAAGCACTCACTTGTTGGTAACGGCACATGGAGTGGGATAATGTCATTTGGTACCATCACAGGGACACTCAGATCTCCATCTAACCAGCCTTCCAGTATCATCGGCTCTCCTTGCTGAGGTCTTAGCCCTCTCCCGTCTATAGCTGAAAGTGATTCAAATGGGATTTTTTTTCCCCAAGCCTTAACTCTGCTGGGGCATTGTGATGATTCTCCTTTGTAGGGGTGAGATCCAAGACGTTCAAAGGCCAGTATCATACCTGACAGCTTTCTCAAGCGCAAAATAATAATGACAGTTTCCGTACCAACTCCAAAATACCAACCTTTTCCTAAAGGAGACTCGAGCGGGAGTGCAAATGAGGCAGTAGCTCATCTTTAATAATGCTACTTTTAAAAATAAATCATGTTTTATGGATCTAAACTTAGCCTCTCCAGATAAGCGAGTCCCCGGGCCGCTGGTGATTAATATGCAGCGCCGGAGCATGGCCCAGCAGGGCCCTGATTAATAGCGATGACATCATGACTTTTAAACATTCTGTTAGTACCGGCCTCAGTGACAAATGGGGACGCACGGCATCACTTCCCATGGCATTTGCGTTGCTGGAGTGAGGGCTGGGAGCAGCACCCTCTTACCGCCTCCGGATTGGGTGGTGGGAGCCCATGGCTGCCTGCTGGGCTGAACTGCACCAGCACCTGGTGCTGGGAACCGTGGGGCTGGGACCTGTGCCCTGGGACCCAGTGCTGTGCTCGTCCCCCCACTCCCCATTCTCAGGTTTGCATGATTGCTGAATTCCTGGAGCAAGAGGCTGGTGGGCCAGGGCTTTTTAGGCATTTTTTCCACCTGCAGCTTTCTCTGTGACCCTACCCTTTAGTGAGCTTGCTCTTATCCTTGGGGCCAAGGCAGCTCCCTGTGCAAAGACTCCTGCTCCCTGCTGCAGTCCTCCCTGAGATTTAGCGGTTGGTATCCTGCACCCTTGACACATCATGTACTTGACACCTAGTATGAGTTTGGACTCTTCCGGGCATTATCAGGTGACAACTTTGCTTCAGCTGCCTCCACTGCCCTTCAGATGCAGAAATTAATTAATATGTATGGATGCTTGCTGTGCTGCCAGGGAGAAAGGAACACCGTGGTTGTGTGGCCTCTCTGTCTTTGGCACCTATAGTTAAGCTCCTGTGTTGTGGGGCGGTATGTTGTGTGAGTGCTTGTCTCCAGATTCACTCTGTGCCTGCAGGCTGCAAGCTGATGAGCAACCTGATGGCTTCCATTGTCCTCTGCTGCTTTTCTGGCATCTTACAGGCAGAAGATTTGAATCTGTGTGCTGGCCTTGACCTCAATGGATGCTCTGGAAAGCCTTGGCTAGACTGGTGTCTGGATATTAGGGCTTTGGATCTATTTCTTTCTCTTCTCAGGGCTTGAACTGGAACACTGCAGTGTCTGGAGAGCAATCTCCTAGACCAGACAGATAAAGCTTTAGAATCCTGCTGAGCAGGTTTCTCAACTCTCTAAGATTTTGCTATGATTTTTTGCCTGGTTTCCAAATAAATTCTCCTCCACCATCCCACCAGCACCAGTGAGAAAGAGGTTGTTTGAAACGCTCAGCCTGTGTGTTCAAATGATAAACCCCCATGAATCCAGATTCTATTTTGACATCCAAATGTAACCTCAGTAGAGTTTTTTACAGTTTGGGTTTATAATACGATTTCTTCTTTGCAGTGATTTCTGTGTCACACTAATGTATAGTTTGAGATCCAAATATGTGAGAAGCTCTAAATGGGCAAGCATCTGCAGGAGACTCACTAGTTGTAGTGGGATAGGAGCTTTGCTAAGCACTGCCCCATAGTCTTTAAAAGTTTCACAGAAAGTTGATGGCTGGAGACTGTTGTATTAAAGTTGTATTTGCTCTACTGCTGTCTCTTTGAACCTTCCTGTATCAAACGACTCTGCTGCATTTTTAAGAGATTTTATTCTTGACTTGTGAGGTTTCTTTGGACTTGATCTGTGTGCAGGGAAGTTTTTTTAATTCCTAAACTTCTCCCTCTAAACCCTGAGACATCTAACTGTAATGCCATGCAGTACAGAGCATATTTTATGATCTTAAAGGTCTGAGAATATAAAAAGTGTTATAAATATATAACCTCTAAGCTACTGAGCATCAGCTGGGGAGATGTCTCCCCTCCTCTTCAGCATGACTAGGAGAATGCAGACACGCTCCCTGTCAGAGAAATCCTTGCTTGGTGGCATCATCTGCTCTGCAACGCTTCACCCTTGCAGCAAATCCTCTCACCTCTTCTGTAATCAGTCTTGTTCTTTGCACTTTCAAAGTCTTTGCCACCCCACCTTTAACATGTGCTCCCTGTGCAGTGATAAAGTGCATCTGAGAGTGAAGGCAACATGAATGGGGTAAGGGGTATCTATTTTTGTGTCTTTGCCATGGACTCGTGCATACTTGGTTTCTCTATGTTTCAGCTTGCTCCTTAGCATCAGGAGCAAATTGGTATTTGTCATAAGCTCTTTTGATGCTTGAAGAAAATGAAGGACCATTTAACATTTTTAGTGTAATAATAATAATGGAGAAAAAGGGACATATTCTAGTATCGGAGAACAGCAGGTATTTGTTTAAGAGCATACTTCAGAATAATAGCAAAAAGGACCTTTAATCTCAGAATTTCAAGGCACCTTGTAAACTATAAACATTGATTCTCCTTCTTCTTGTTATTCCTTGTGGGCATTTTACCGCTATGAAATAGAGCAAGTTTCCCACCCTGATGATCTTGCAGCAAGAACAAATGAGTATTAGAGAAAACTGAGGCTAAGTACAAGTGGGATTCGAGCGGCAAATGCAACCGGGGACTGTGCTGGGAATTGGTGGTTTATGTTCTTGATATCTCACCCATGGGGACATGGATTGTGGGTAAGTCAGCCTCATGGACACCTGTGAAAAAGAAATTTATCCTGCCCTGGAGAAGCAGAGTAGTGGGGCATGTAAATGAGGTTGGTCACTCAATAAATTTCTCTTTGAGAAATGTAGCTTTTAACCTGACAAGGAGGTGAGTGGGTGGGTTAGATCATGGAGGGGACAAGCAGCAACCAGGAGAGGTTTTCTTTGGCTCCAGTAGCTAAAGATTTCCTACTGGAAGCCAAAGGAAGGGGGGTTCTAGGTTTGACTCCGTAAGTGAGTGCCTGCTGTGTCACCTCTGCTCTGATAATGTTATGCCTCCTTTTCTTTTTTCTTTTCTTTTAAATTTCTTTTTTCAGTCTCTATATAAAGTCAGCACTGAAAACCAATTTGAGCTTTTCAGAAATTTTGGGTTCCTTTGTTTCTCTGCATTTCTATTGGATTACATCCCTGACATTATTGCCAAGAAGTTAAATAATACATCTAGAGATGGTAGAAACTGAATAATGCAACTATGCAGCTTATAGCTTTTCTAGTGCTGTGCCAGAGAGCTTTTTGAGTTGAAAATTGTGACTGGCAGGCAAATTTAGACAAAAATGTTTGGGAAATTATTTTTTCTCTTTTCTTTTTTTATCTGATAAGGACCAAAATGTGCTGCTGAAAGCTGTAATGTTCACAGCAAAATAAATGCAGAGACTCAGAAAAAGTAAATGTGGATAAGTAGGAAACCAGTTTGCTTAACAAGCGCCTGTGGTTGCAGACCACAGGTTATTCAAAAAGCAAGGGCTATACCACTCCATAGCAAAGGAGCTGGACATACTGACCCAGCCGGAGCCTCTTGGAAGATCAAATCAGAAAGGAAATTCAGGCTGAGCCACAGAGCTGACAAAGGACTCCCCCAACACCTATGGAAAAGGTGGGAGAATTTCCATTGTCATATATGGATTTTGACAGCTGGAACAAATCAAATTCGGCAACACCAACTCTGACCCCTTGCAAACTTGTGGTTTGCATGTCCTGCAGCCTTCACTCGCTCTCCTCTCTGCAGCACCCTGTTTTTCAGCGAACATTAGGATCTGGGATTAGCCTGTCAATGCTTTGACTTGTCCTCTCTCTGTCCTTGGATGGCAGGTAGAATCAAGGGCACCCTTGGACTTTGGGTGCCTCAGGATGCTATGTGACAGCCTGCATGTTCTCCTTAACCTTTTTGTCATCAGTGGGTCCCCTCTTTACTAGGTGTTGCACCACACCCAAGCTTCTTCAGCAAAATACTTGCCAAGCCAGTCAGATTGACTGGGTGAACTCTTCCTACCTCTTTTGCCTGTGGGAAGAGAAAGAGCTAATAAAGCCCCTCCAAAACAAACAAAACAGAAACCATTATTTTATGTCCAGACCTTGCTGAATAATGATGGTCTGCCTGTAACCACCCACTCATGCCTCTGCTTATCCTCTTGCTTGTTAGTGACCTTCACTCATTGTATTGTTGAATTGAGCTTGGATATTCCTGACACACAGAAGCTGCATCTTCATTCATTTGTGCTAAATGCCTGAGACACTCTGGGCACTTGAAATTAAATAATCAGCCGCAAAACAAAAGACCCCAAATGAGCATACAGGCACATTGTCTGTTTTATTTGCAGATAAGTTCTGTCTAAAAGCCAGCAATACGTGATTCTTCTTGCTGCTTTTTTGGTTTAAAGCAGATGTTATATACATTATTAGAAGCCATATCCTTGCAGTATGTGATGTAATGAGAGCAGGAAGTGAGAGGTGAGGAGCTGGAATATCTCCTGCTTTTTCAGGTGAGGCTTTGGGGAAAGGAGGAGTATAGAATGAGGGCTCTGCACTCAAGCAAAATGTCCTGTGCTTTTTTGCTTTTTAAGGCTGAGTGTTTATGTCAGGTTGAGGGTGGTATGTGTGTGCGAGGGAGGGGAAGAAATAAATGTTTTGGTGCTTTATGTTGGAACCATGTGGCATGGGTCAATGGAGGTGTGAGGTGTGCTGGGCTCTGGAAGGAGGGTAATCTGTCTGTGATGGAGATGAGAGAAGAGTCTTTGGGTTTTTTGATGGTGCTTGGTGCTCTGAGAAGCTGTTGTACTGTCAGGTGTTTGAAAAATATTAAAAACTGTGAGAGATGCAGGTATATATTTGCATCCAGCATTCATTCAAAAGGGTCTTGTACCCAAGAAGAATCCTCTCTCTCTTTTCTTCCTTTGCATTTTTGGGAAAAAGCCCTGGGAAGATGAGTTTGCTCTCCTTACTGAAGAAAAGCCATCTGAGAGCAGCCCTGTGCAGCACCCTGACAATGATGTGATGTCTCCAAGAGGGAGACCTGTAACAGCACAGTGAATTCCTCCCATTTTACTTTTCTTCTTGGGAGCAGATAAATGCATTTGCTTTAAAATTTTGAAAAGACGGGAAGTATTTTGTGTTTGCATGCATGCGCCTAAATCTCCCCTCGGATCACTGTAAGCGGCTGCTAGGCGTGTGCAGCTGGAAGATAACACGCTCATCTCCTCCACCGAGGGCAGGAGGCGGCAGCTGGGCCAGCAAGCCCAGTTTATCTGTTACCAGCACATCACTTGCTTCGCCTCTCATCTTGTCCTGCCTGGCTCCAGCCAGTTCCACGTGAAGCCCACTACGGCCAGACTCGTGGTTGTAATTTAGTTAAAGCCCTCCTTGAACCTGAGAGGGACTAGCTGTGGAGCAAGGGGGATCCCATGGTGAGGGTAGAATGAATTAACTGAGTCTGCCACATAGAGTGGGGCCTGGCAGGAAGGAGAAAGAAGGAAGGGAGGAAGGAAAAAGGAGTTAAGGAGAGGAGAGGAGAGGAGAGGAGAGGAGAGAAGGGAACAAGAGTAGAGGAATAAGAAGGAT
>WEIS01044838.1:46320-69353 GCA_013389965.1 Todus mexicanus
AGAGGAGAGGAGAGGAGAGGAGAGGAGAGGAGAGAAAGGAACTACAGTACAAGAATAATAAGGTTTGGTAAGGTACAGATAAGTTGTGGAGTTGGGGAACCTTGCCTCACTTATTCTGTGTGCTGCATAAATTATGAAGAAAAGTGAGTGACATAATATATCGTGTTATTTTAGGATTAAGATGAAGGCTCTGCCATGTAATTCTAGCATTTCCTTGCATTAGCATACTTGTGCAGCTATCGTATTTTCAGTGTATCCGTCTATTAATTTTTTATTGAATTTTGCAAGGTGGTTCCTTTCTTAGAAAACATTTTCTGTATTTCACAACTTTCCATGAAATCCTCAACATAATCCCCAATTTCAGCAAAGCAGAGCCCTGAGATGATGAATGAATTACAGAATGGTTGGGGTTGGAAGGGACCTCCTGAGACTATCTAGTCTGAACCCATTGCTTAAGCAGAGTCAGTGGGTGCAGGTTGCCCAGGACCACGTCCAGTTGGGGTTTGAGTATCTCAACAGCTGGAGACTCCACAACATGTCCAGGCAACATGTTACATTGTTTGACCAATGTAATAGTTAAAAAGTGTTTTCCTATGTTCAGGTGGAATTTCTTGGAATTTAGTTTGTGCTTTTCATGGATTCAGTGCTGTAGAGCCCCAACTTCCTGATTCCTTGTGAGAGGAGAGGATGAAATAGCAGTATCCTTGAAATGAAGTGTGAGAAGACAATGCAGAAGGATTCCTTTACACGCTGGCTTTAGCTTATAAAAGTGATGGAAGAGACCAGCTGGAGAAAGCGGGAGCTAATTTGAGTGGGCAGAACATAGCTTCATCTGATCCACAGTTAGCGTCTAAGTGTCTCAAAGCTTGTGGTATAATCAGAGCTTTGTGTTTCATTTGTAATGAAGACAAACAGGTGCCAGCTGTAAAATTTATTCCTGGATGTGGTCTCAAGAGTTTTTATCCTCCACAACTTTTCAGAAGTTTTGATTTGGATTTTATTTCTGGTTTTCCCCTTTCCCTCTCTGGCCAAGATGAAGTATCTGAGCCTTGATTTAGGATCTGTGAGAAATCTAGAGAGGAGGGGGTGAATATGCATACCTGTAAGGACTGGCATCTCCTTGTATGTTCTGGAGCATTACACCAAGCATTAAATTGGAGTTCCTCAGCTTTCTGAGGGTGCTGGTAAAATTACCAGATTGAGAACATGGAGCAAAATGACATGGTGGCCCAAGACAACCCGAAGAGCTGGTACTTGAGAGAAAATGCTGCAGCCTTGCTTCTTGAATGTGCACAGTGGCATCTGCAGCAGCCACAGCTGTCACCTCTCTCTCCTGTGGTTTCACAGCTCAGAGCCTAATCATGTGGTTGGTAGGCACCTCTTGAAAGGTGACGAGGATCTTCAGTTGCCCATTTGGCATGGTATGGAGGGGGATCTGCACTGACAGGGATCATCAGAGTGGATGCTGCTGAGAAGGAACTGCTGGGCTTCTGTGCACCACAGGGAAGGAAGCAGGCCTCCTGAGAGCTTGTTCAGACTAAACTTTTAAGCAAGATGATTGTCCATCAATAAGGAAGATACTTTAGAGAACCACTGCCTGATTCTTGACAGTGTGATGGGATATTCATGACAATATAATAAGATTTTGGTGAAATGCGATATTTTATTCTCATTACTGAAATACAGCAGGGGCCCTTTAAGTCAGAAAAATTGATTTTAGAATAGGGTTTGTTAGAACCTTTCAGTCCCACAATCGATGTAAATGGGCAAATATCATTCTCTTTAAATTCAGTTTCCTGAGGCACAGCTGTGCTGGACAAATATCGGAGAAGCAGGGAGAACACTCCTGTGCACCATTAAAGCAGAGAAAACCAAACAAGTTCTCCATGAACAGGAATACCTCTGAGGGGAAGGCTGAGTGTGCATGGGCCAAATTACACCCTCAGCCCTGGTGTAATGCCATTGAAGTCTGGAGAAGAGAAGGCAGAAGCGAGCTGTGAGACCTGCTTGCTGATACATGGAGTGGGTTGCAAAAAGGAGAGAGCGAGGGTCCAATTATTCTCACTAGCCAACGCAGGCAGTGAAGACAATATTTAGGTCAAGCATTAGTAAAAAAATCCTAGTGGGCAAGTTATTAATCAGGTAAGGCATGGCAGACACTGGAAAACCAGCCCTGCACTTATAGGCTGGGAAACAAATGAACATTGTGTGGGGATGCTAGAGTGTGAGGCTTAAGTCCTGTCTGTAGCTCTGACACCGAGTCATAGCAATCTTGTGGAGGGTTACAGTTTGCAGTGCCTGCAGGCAAATCTATCTATAGCCCAAACAGGTCTGCTATGAAATAACAAACATAGATGTTGTAAATACATGAGCAGTATGAATGTTGGTAGTTACTCAGCCATTGGCTCACAAAACTGCTACGTCAGGTACACCTGCTCGGATTTGGGGTTGTCTTCACTGAATGAATACTTGTGCCGTCTGCACTGCTGGAGAGAAGGCATTTATTTCACTGTGCACTGAAAACTAGGTGGAAATTTGTAAAAATGCCAGAAAATACATCCTTAGGAACATCCTAAGTGATCAAAAACTGGTTTTTCATCTGTGGAAAATCTAAGATTTCAAAATTCGTGTCACCTGATCTGAGAAAAGATGGTGGGGAAAGTAAAGATATTAAATGCATTAATAAAGAGTCTAAAAATGTTTTGCTTCAACCATACCAAAGCATTTAACTTTCCCTTTGTGTTATATTCATATAATGCAAAAACAGTTTTTTTCAGCCTTATTCAAATGAGATGCTGTCATGAAAATTTTCCTTGAAGATTTCAGCTCGATGTTTTCCTGCAAAACATACCATTTCTATTCAACTTGAATTTTCTCCCAGAAGATGTTCCTTTCAAAAATCTTGGGCCAGCACTGATTACCATTAGGTGCTGTTGCTGCAGTAGATGCTTTAAAATACAGCCAGTGAGAACACTCATTTGTAGCCCATACATCATGACACCAAAGGACAGAGTAAAACCAGCTGTTTGCTGTGACCGAGATGGACTGAGGATATTGCGTGTCCTCAGCTGATAGTTGTAACTAGTGGAGTGTTATCTCTTGTAATGAGACTGTAGCTGTTTCCGTAACTGGGATTCAAGGAGGAGGAGCGCTACCATGCACAGGCACACTTACCAGCCTGTCTCCAGCACTGTGGCAGGGACAGATGCTAAGTTTTCCTTTGAAGGCTCTATGAGTACCTATTTCTATGTTTCAGATGTCTTCCCAAAGTCAGCTGTCTTACTGTTGAGGTTGCTTGTGGTTTCAGTCATACATTTGAAGCCATTTCTCTTGGAAAGGTAGCCCACTATAGAAATGAATACCTATTCTCACTCCTAGCAGGAGCGCAGACTGGGGAACCCAAGGTCTGTGATTTCAAGCCAGGCTGATGACACAGCTTAGACACACACACGTGCACACTCCAAGGATTACTTTTATCGGGTGTCCATGAGGATAAGTAAATAGTTTGAATGTTCCCTATCATACACACACACATTTTTTTCCCTCCATCTCAAACCTTAGCTGATTGTGTTTGTGGGTTTCCGTTATCAGTATACAAGCAATGTCTCCTGAAGCTCAATAAGACACAGAGAGAACAACAGAACGCGCTCTTGCCTGCTCTTCCCCTCCCTTGCAAACACAGTGACATTGCAGAGCTGCCATCCCTGCGAATGGGCCAACATGGATGTCATTTAATAGGTGCACTTATGTGGAGCCTCATTTCTCTGGAGGAATTACAGTCACTGGGCTTTAGAATCAAAGGCTGGCCTTAATGCCAGCTGTGCAGCTGCAGGGCGCATGGGTCACTGACTGGGAGCCTGATCAAAAAGTTCAGAGAGAGATTTGTTTGGATACAGGTGGGCAGGAAAACTACATCTTTTGAGCAGGCTTGACCCTGGCATTAAGGTCACTCTCAAAACCACTTGTCAGGTAGCACCGTGCCCTCATTAGTTCGTACTAGGGCATGGTGTCACGCTTCGTATTGACAATGCTGTTGTCCCCAGAGCTATCTGGGAGATGCGATGAAGTGGAAAGTGGAAGTAAACACAAGAGTGAGGGAGTCCCAGCTATGTAGTGAGGCAGTTTCCATGCCTGCTGTTTTCTGCTTTCCCTGGGTGTATGGGCAGTGAGAGCAGGATCTAACACAGAGTGCAGAAATGGAAAAGACCTTAGAGATCCATCCAGTCCCCCTCCAGGCAGGTGCACTGCTTTTATTCGAGCATCATGCTGTTAGGATTTCCTGAGGTGAATCCATTAAGTGGATTCATGGCTGCAGCTGAGCCTGACACCACAGCAAGCCCCAGCATGTTGTGGTGCCATTATTTGGTCTAATGAGGGGAATAAATACACCTGAAAGTAGGGAATCCTCTCTCATCCTGGGGATTTGTTTGGGCGGATGTGAAGCCTTATCAGCCTAGTTCCATGCAGGAGACAGAGGGTGATTTTTAGTCCCTTCAGTGGCTGTTAAGTGATTCTTGAGCCCTGTTGCCTCCCAGCTGCCTCCATCCTTCATTACCCCCCCATCTCCTCCCACTGCCCCCTCCCTGTATTGCCACCCACTCTCGTAATAGCTACTGCACCAGCACACCACCACTGCAATAACAAACACCGCCTCATTTCAGCATGATGAATGAAGAGTTTTAATGAAACTGGCCTAAGCCGTTCCTGGCAAGCTGCCCGGGTTTTGTTTGTTTTAAGCAGGGGTGATCCATCACCCTCCCGACTTCTCTCCATCGCAGCATCCCCAATCAATGCACTGCACCAGCCTCCCTCCTGTATCCCTCACTAGCAACTCAGTAGCTGGCTTCCTCCAGTTACCTCCTCTCACCACATCCCCAACCCCCTTCCAGGGGTGCTCCCCACAATGGAGATTTTGCTTGGGTGTCTCTCCTTTGTCAATAGCAATGGCTGTGGGTTAGAAGGGTGCTCAGGGCCATACCGACATGGGTATCATCTATGTTTGTTCATCTCCAGTTGACAGTGCTCATGCACATGCGTATGCATATATCGCTCACTGATAGTACAGTTGAATGTCTGGTAAGTATTAATTACCCTTGCAGCCTGCTCTTTCATTAGGGTCTCCTGTCTCTCCTGGGACAAGCTGTAAATCAAAGTGTGACTCACAGCCTTCAAAATGGGCAAATATCAACAAGCAAGACCTGAAGAAGGGAAGAAATAAAGCAGAGCTCCACCCAGCCTCTTGGGGAAAAAAAACCCCAAACAACAAACCAAAAATAAAAAGAAAGAAACAAGCAAACAAAAAGCAAACAACAAAAAAAAAAGCAATCTCAAAAGCAGGAAGCACTTAATCAAGTGAGCTGGTGCCAGCCCTCAGCATGCTGGTGGTATTTGGGAAGGAGGGTAAGAGAGGTCTCTGTATGCATTAATCTGTCTTCTCGTGCTGTCTTTCATTATTATAGGGTAGGGAGAAGGAACTATGTTGTTCTTTTTCTTGTTTGAAGGAATTAAGCTGACGGGTGTATGTGCAAGTGGTGGAATGAGGCAGGACAGAGGAAGGGAGGAAGCCAACTCAAATACAGAGCTCAGTGTAATATCAAACATGGGACTCCTGGAAGAAAGAGCAAGAGAGCAATGTCAACGTAACTTGCTTTTCTAACCTTTCTCCAGCTGTCCTTAGCACTTATGTTTTTCAGAGCAGCTTGATGAACTGTGCTGAATAAATGCCATTTTTAAGCATTTCACCAAATGTTGACAATTTTTCGTGAGACAATAACCTACTGAAGTTTATTTCTATCTGAGAAGTAGCTAGGGAAAGGAATTTGGTTTCTTTAAGCACATGATGAAGCAAAATATGGGGTACATAAAAGACAAACAGGAGAATCCATAAGAGTTAGCAGAATGTGTCTGAAGAAACTTAGTAACCAGAATTTTTGAAGGAAAACCTGTAAAAGCTTCTGGATAAAAGCATATGTGGATGTTTTAGTCTATAAAATCTGTTCTGTGTGGCCATATTCTTGTGACATTCGTAAGCATGATGAACAACAAAATTTGAAGCACCATTGCTCCTAGTGTTAAGTCAGGTGTTTTGGGAATGCAGAGGTAACGTGTGCTATCCTTGCTGTTTCCTACTCCTGATTTTTTTTGTTGAAGGTGTTTCAGAGCAGAATCAAGACCTTGCAAATGCCATGAAGGGGTTTATATTTCTTCCCTGCCTTTGATACCAAGTTGCTTTACAACCTCTTCTAGTAGAGTATTCAGAATACAGTTTTCTCTGTGCAAGACTATATCTAGGTTTGTAGTTTGATACAAAATGGGGTAGGAAGTGATACTGTTGAACAAAGGCTCTGGAAGAGAAGTCCTCTCCTTTAAAAAAATGTCTTGAAATCTCTCATGTTTCAGAACAGCAGATCAAACATTTGTCTGAAAAATGTGCCTGGACAGGCTGACTGTGAAGTAGATTGTTGCATAGGAGTGTCCATTCCAAAGCTGTGCGACATTTCCATCCTTGCTGCTTTACAACTTTCCAAGCTTCTGCTTGTTATGAGGGAAGAAAACCCTTCTTCTTTTCTTACCTACCTGTTATCTCATCCCATGACCATAAAGCCTGCTGAGGGGTTGAGATAACCTTGCAAGCCCTATAGGGACATACAGATTTTTCTTCTTTTGCCCTTTCAGTTAGGAAAACTTGGCTGCACCTTGTTAAATACATTCAAAATCCCATAAGATTTATCCAGGCTTGTTCTTTTAATCCCAGGTTTTGTTCATACAAAGAAATTGTATCCCATACAGCTTGCTAACGAAAGTCACCCCATTTTTATAGGAGCCTGGCAGCAGGTGGACCCTTTGTAGAGGACTTGGAATGTCTCTCTTGTATTTGTGGATCTTTCTTTTCACCTCTGCTCATTTGCTGTTAAAGTAACAGCTGACCTTGAAGAATACTGTATGGTTCTACATCCCACCACTGTTAGGCCTTTGAAATCAAGGTTCCCCTCAAATCTAAATACCACTTTTACTACCTCCTCTTTCTGAATTTTGATTGATTCTCCTTGAAAATTGAGCTTAAAGTAAATGTACTAAGATATCTCATTACCAGGAGCATAAGCAGGGATCCAGTTAGTCAACTGCTATATTGCACTGGGAGATAGAAAAAGCATATGGAGCCTGGGCTATCTAATCTAATCTCACTATGTCTATATAATCTGGGTAAATGGCTAATCTATCACAAAGAGATAATAATAATTAAGGCTGCAACTCGGTTCCATTAGCAAAATTGATGTGTCTTGATCCCTATTGGGTTTACTTTGAAAGCAAAAGGGAATTTTTTTTTGCATATAGCTCGAAGAAAATTAGTCAGAGAGGTTTTCTGAGTTACAAGGCATTAACAAATTAACCCAGATTTGGTATTTTGGCTCCTACCTATCATTTGTTTTCTCATCTTCTTGCTAAACATAGCTTTATCACTGTCCTGTATTCCAGATTTGCGTACGGTGAAAGCCTCTTGAGAATTCACTGCTGGATGTATTAGTGGAAAATAGGTTGTAAATCAGCGGAATCATTAACTCTTGTTTTACAGAGCAGTGGTTGCTCTGTACTTTGGGAAAGAGGTTTTCTACCACCTGTATAATCCACCCTCATAATCCAAAGAGGATATAAACAGTTATTTTTCAGAATGCCTAGGAAGGTGGTTTTCTTTTACAAATTTTACAAATACTCATTTGCTGTACTGGCAGTGGTGACAGTAGCAGTGTAGCCCAGATTCTTTTTATCATTTTTGAAAAACTCTGATGTTCACCTGTAATACTAGACGCTTGGTGTGAGGAGGTTTGCGAGTATGGGAAGGTGGAGGGGTGCTTGCGACTGAGCCTTGGACTGTGTTTTTTTGATTTAGTTTTGCTCACAGTTTGCTGCAAAGAAAAACAGCTTCATGACCTGTTGATTCCAACTCTGCTGTTGATTTGGGGGCAAAAAGCTACAAACTGATCTAGTTGAAGGAAGAAGGTTTTTAAACCAGCACAAGTTTTGGAATAGTGCTTCTTAGGAGCCCTCTGAGTATCCTCTATCAGGAGAGCCAGGGATGTCCAGATTATGGCAGCCTCCTGTCTGGCTTCTTGTGAATTATCCTGCTACAGAACATTGACATGGCAAGGAAATATTCTGACAGCTCCCTTTTTTGCACTTACCAGCCTTGTCCCCTGTCCAGCCAACATCTTTCTGTCAGGGCAAGGAGGAGAGGCCACATAGTGCCAGGGTGAGCATCTCTGTCTGGGATCTGCTGCAGGACAGGTTCTCCTTGTGGCTCACCTACAGCTACACAGCAGATTGCCAGGATCAGAGCTGAATCTCACTGATTGCAACAGATTTGATGGGACCAGCTGCATCAAATCTGAGCTGTTTAAATCATGCAGTATCTTTAATTTAGAAAGATTCACAGAAAAAAAATAATTAATAACTAATCCAAGGACTACAAAACACTTCTTAAAAGCCAATAGTACCCCATAGGAAGGGCAGATATTGTTTAGCTGTGGGGTTTTTTTGATTCCACACAAAAGAGTGGCTGGTTAGCTCTACTCTGTAATGAAGATTTATGTGAAAGCTGTTGGACTATCTGCCAGGGTAAATGGCAGAGCATTACCTGCTGCTGGCCATGGGTGAGTGTAATGGTGAAACCTCAGCAGCTGAGGGTTTGAATTGATCAAAGAGAGGCTTTTGACTCCAGAGCTTTGGTCTGCCAAATGGTACATATATAATTTCCCTGTTGTCTGAGAGAATATGCAATACAATGTTTTATGGATGCCCATTTGCTAAAGAGTATTTCTAACCTAGAGGGAGTTTGAATATACCTTAGGACCACAGGTAGAAATGTTTGGCTTATTCCGTATTTCTCCCTACCATGGTGTTTGGTCAGTGCCTCAGTGATAAGAAAAAGGGTTTGTCTTACTATGAGCAATTAGTTGTTGGCTAGGTATAGGGTCTGCACCCAAGGATGCCAAGTGCTGGTAACTGCAACTTGACTTGGTCTGCAGCATTGGTATGACAGAGTGCAAAAACTACATGTGAGATGGACAATGGTACTGTGAAGAGATAGACAATCATTTCATATTTATGAAGAGTTAGGCAGGCACCCAAACTGGTTATGTGTAGTACATGCAGTGAGCTAGTGCTCTTTGTCTGTGCCTCCTGGCTCCTGCTGTCTTCCTTGACTTACTCAAAAAAGCAGCTGGTCTAAACTGCTCTTCCCAACTCAGAAAATATTCAGGACCCAAAGGGGATGGGGGCTGCGCTCTACAAATTTCTATTGTTTTTCTAACCCCAACGTTGTGATATTTATGGAAATAAAGAGCTGAAAGCAAAGGCTGCAGTCAGATAGCATGTAGTCAGGAGCCATATGAAGTTACTTCAAACCAGCAGATCTCTCTATAAACCAGCATCTAGCTCTGGGCTTCCCACACCGCTCTGCTAATGCCCCCTCCTGCTCCTCAGCTCAGGGCTCCCCTCACTGTCTCCACTGTGGCACCTCTGACTGTATTCCTGGGATTGCTGCACAGTTCCACCCATGCCTCTTGTGTCTGTCCTGCAGATTTCCTGGATTCTCAAGGGCTCAACTTACCTTTTCAGGGATGTGTGGAGATGGCCCTTCTTCTGTGCAGATGACTGTAGGCTCCATGTCCTGTTTCCTGCTGCCCTAAGCCTCAGAACCTTGAAAATAAATATTGAATAGTATAGCAGAGCGGAATTGCCCCAATTATATCGAAAGCTCCAGGAGTTTGCATGTGCATCCTAGGACCTATGGAGGAATTTCTAAGTTGCCTCCTTGCTTCTGTCTTCCTTCCCTTCGTTCCTACCTGTTTCCACCCTATCCCATATGGTATCTGTCAGATACTACACTCCTACCCCAAGAACTCTTAATAAGGCAGAGATAAAAGTGTTCTTATATTAATAATTGTGAAAAATGTTGTGTATGGAGTTCAGAGGCAGGAGAGTAAAAGAAAGACAGTAATTAGCTTGTTTCTGTATCTCTGCTCACTGAGGCATTTGGATGCAGTGAGAAAATTCTTGACAGATTTTATTTTCTTTTTGTTCCCCCCTTCCACCTCCCCTTTCTTTCTTTTCTTTTGAAGTATCATGCAAAGTTCTTGGGTTTGGGTTTTCTTTTTTTTTAATGATAAATTCTATAATCCGTGTACAATTTTTTTTTCTTCCCTCTGACTTGTCAGCGATATCAGCTCACAACATATCCCTTTGTTTGCCTGTTTTTCTAGGCAGTTCTACATTTGGTCTCCGAGAAGGAAGTAAACATGCCAATTTTCCATTGAGTGGCAATCTTTAAGAAGAAGGGGTGATTTCATTAGAGGGGTCCAGAAAACCATTGTTCACCAACTTTGTTTGTCCCTTTGTGGGGGACAAAGGAAGGAAATTGAATATTCCTCATTTGTTATTTCTTGTATCCTATACTAACACATACTGAAAGGATAAGGCAAATAGTTTTCATCTGGTGTTTTGCTTCAGCTCACCCCAGGGGAGCCACGCTTGTTCCCTCACCCAAATCCATGCCATCTTCCTTCACAGAAAGGAATTCTCAAACAGGATATGCACAGCTAAATTGCCAGCAACAAGCTCCAAACCCTTGCTCCCAAGCACCCTGGTTTTGGCTCGTCTGAAATGTGTACTGAGACTCCTTCCCAGTTCCTTGAGCTACACATCAGGGCTTATCAACTTTGGATAAGGGTAGTGGAGCTGAGCCACATGAGGATTGATGCAAACAGGGTTCCCTAACAAGTGGTGCATTGAAGGAGATCACAGTGTGCTACGTATGGAGCAGCAAAGCCTCTTCTACTTGCAGGGAAAATTTTTAGGACAAAGCAATCCTCTGCTTTCAAGAGCCCCTGAACTCAGCTGTGCTGCTATAGCACCCAGAGACCCTGATGATGACCAGGACCCCATCACACTTGGCACTGCAGGGGACAGGAGCATGGAACAGTCCTTGTTGGTGGCACTGGCAACCCAAACAGAAGACAGAAAGACTGTTGAAATGGCTTGTCTGGAGGCATCTGCTGGATGTAGGTCTAAGAAACACATCTTTTGACTCAAGGTGCAGGGGCTTTACAACTATAGTAGCCTGTCTGTAAGTCACTGTACTTGTCTGCTATGGAAATAACAAGTGTTTGTTTCCTTCTCTTAAGTATTACAGGTAGGAAGAAGCTTAGACAATAGGAAATAGAAAAAGGGCACTAAATCAGTGTAGCTTTGCACCGTATTTTCTCTTCTCATGGAATGGACGTAAGTGACAGGGCAGCGTTCAAGTTCATGGGTAAAGGACGGGAACAAGACATCACTTGTGATACCTTCAGTAGCTGAGAAGTCCTTCTCACCATAGTGTGGAGCCCTTCTTCAGGAGTTTCTTTTGCTGCAGGGTACATTTTGTTGGTTTGCATTATGAAGCAAATCAGAGTCCAAAATCAGAGTTGGAGAGGTGTGATAGAGCCTTCTCATTTTGAAAAACATTTTTCAGTAGACAGTAGTAGAACAAACCCAGGTGAGTACTTGGAGACAGTAAAAGGTTATTTTGACTTTACCTTACATCTCCTTGCAGAAACCAGGCAGCTCTGAAAGCATCCAGTCTGCATCATGTGTCAACCCTCCCCATTCTAGAACAGGGTCACCTGAGTGAATTTGATTAATCTCTACCCAGTAACCAAAAATGTTAGATCTTTAAAAATGCTGGTTCTTTATATCAGTTCTTATTGCATTAATTAAAGGCTCCTGTGAGACAACAAGGATGAGTGGGATGCAATAAAGACGCTAAGAAAGAATAAGAACATTGTTATAACGAAAGCAGATTAATGGGGCTTCACATAGTGGTGCTAATGGATGTTTTTGAACTTAGAAAGGAAGCGATGAGACAGTTGAGTAATGAATTTTGCCATCAAAAAATCACAGCTGAGCCAACATCACCGTATAAAAAGGGAACTAATTTATTGATTATAATGGAAAGGACTAATAGATGGATTTACTGAAGAGACAACATATTTTTTTTTTTCTCCAGGAATGCCCTTAAATGGCTACTCATTTATATATCCATCCTCAAACTGGAGGGTTAGTAATTACATCCTTTTTTCATACTGGTTTTGAATGGACTCAACATTAGTATCAAGCACGGGGCTTATGAATGGAAGGCTTAAAGAAAAAACACAAAGGTTGAGAAGACCACAGGGAAGACAGACTGCCAGAGCACTGATGCATTACTGCAAGAGCCTGCCTACAAAGCAGAAAGGACTGGGGACTGTGGGGACAACTTTGCAGCACATTATTGTGATGATGTATAGATTAATCCCACGTTCTCAGTGCTGGAACCTCAGCTGAAAGAAAACGTGCAGAACTGACCACTCTGTCTGTCTCAGAAGAGAGGTGGCTGAGAGCTGGGCAACAGGAATAATGATGTGTCTACAAGGATTCTTATGCAAAGAGGAACTTCTCTGAAAGTTTGGGACCAGCATAGCTTGTGTGTTGCTAGGAAGAAGAGATAACTAGAAGTCTGCATGTTTGTGAGAGAACACCTTGGTTTTCAGAAGAGAGAACAAGGGTATGTTTGATGATGCTACAAGATGAAGAAGTGGGAGTGGATTTTTTCCCCGTAACAGGCAGGTTTGCTGTAGAAATCATTGTCATGTAACATTATCAATAGCTAGCTTTCAGCAGGGCTCAGAAATAAAAATGATACAGTATTCATTGAGAGTATTCAGAGTTGTTTTAATCAAGGAGAATATATTCTAGGAAGGAGAGCTAGCCACATGCAGTCAGTAGCATTTAGGGCTTCTCTAGGTCTCAAAACCCAGGACAAGGCCTAATATAGAGGGACAAGCTGTTCCACATCTGTCTATGTGGTGTACTTGTACCTTCCCTGAAGCATCTGGTACTGACTGCTGTCATGAACAGGATAGGGGACTGGATGAACACTGTGGCCAATACAGTCCGGCACTTACCATGCCACTCAGTGGAGCCTTTTCTCTAGTTTCCTCAGCAGTGAGTCAAGGAGTGGGTGTGCACAAATCCATTGAGAAATCAGCCTAGGTTATGATCATGGCTTAATGTTTTACCTGTGATGAGCCCCCAGCTTAGTTGCACTGGAGTGCGACCTACTGCACCCTGCTGCATTTTGCCACAGCCTTTCGGGGACTAATTATCGTCTCATCCTGAAATCGCTTTAAACACCGAAGGGAGGAAGATGGCATCTGCTTAACATCTGCACAGCGGCAGGCTGCCTGCAAGCTTGAGACATGCAACACAGATTAAAACATCCAGTTGAAAGTGCAAGGAGTGATAACTGTAGCTGACCATTACTGCAGAGCAAGAGTGCCTCTTGGGCACTGAGCTGTGTACCAGCGTGGTTTCCTCTGATAAATTCTCTAGCAGTGAAGACCCAGTTACGTGCTTTGGGAGACATTCCACAACCTGCTGTCAGGAAGTTTTTTCTCAGGTTTGGTCTACATTTGCTTTTTTTTCCCCTTTTGTCGTATTCATATTGATATCCTGTCTCCTATTCACAGCCATGACAGGCATATTTGACCCTTTCATTCTTTGAGCTCTCTAATTATCTGACTGTTTTGTTGCTCTGCTCTGCACTTGTTCATTTTTGTCAATATATTTTGCATAATTAGGTGCTCAGGAGTGGAGGTAGTATCCTGCATGTGTTCACATGAGGGCTCCACACAGAGAAAAGTATTCCCTTCTTAGTCCAGGCAACTTCACATACAAAAAAAAAAGGGCTGAGAGAAGATTACAGGGTGATTAAAGTCTTTGTCTTTGGACACTTATGGGCACAAGATGGGAGAGCAAAGAGAGTTGTCATGGGCATCTGCTCTTGTTAGAAAGTTTCAAGTCCTGCCTTTCACTGTGTTGAGCTTTTAGGCCATCAGGGACCACAAAACATCTACTCTCTACACCACAGGTGGCAAAACACCAGTCCTCTTTCATAAATGATGGCTGAGTCTCCAAAGATTTGGAGGTTTTATGGAATGCAGTCCCTCCAAACACATGGTCCTTTAATACTGAATCTTATCCAACAATACTGAACCAAAACACTCTTTTTAAGGCCTTTTATGAAATAGTGAGAGAGCTTCATGATGATGTGAACATCATAAATCACCACGCGTGTAATGTAGAAAGTCTGCAGTGAAGAAAGCATGGAGGAAGAGAGAGTGACCTAATTTACTCCTTCATTTCAAACTGGATTCCCACTGGTTCAAAGTCAGGTCAGATTTTCTCTCTTTAGAGAAATCAAATCTGGTCAAGTATCAGCATTTCCAATGAAAAGGAAAATTGAGAACTAAGGGTAATAGACTACTTTGGGCATGTGGAGTCTTGGCTGCGACATGGAGATGTCCAGGGAAAACTTGGTCTACCTTGAAGCTCTTCAGGTATCCTCATGTCTTGAGCAGAGGCAAGTCAAGCCTCAGCTACAACTGCAGTTCAGTAACTTCATAGCATAGATCCAGGAGACCCTGACATGAGGCTGGAGAGGTAGGGAGTGCCATCGTCCTTTTCAGTATAGCATATAGCCGGCTTATATTGATGACAACTGCATATGGCCGCCCATGGGCACATCCAGGTACCCTTAGACATCTTTCTGCTGTTCCTAGTATTTCATTCAGGGTCCTTGATTTTTCTATAATTACTCTTCCATGGGTGTGATTAGGCAGAAGTCTTTAAAAAATCTCATCCTTGGTGCTAATCGTGCATTTACTGTATGCAAGCAGAATTGGTCTTTCCAGCAGGGACTGAGGTAAAGTGTGACGCATGTTGGTTGGTGAGGTGGCGGCCACATCACTAGCTTCCACTTTGGTAAAGCAAATACTGTTGCTGCCAGGGATGCATCTGTTGTGGGATCAAATATGGGTCTTTTTGAAGTTATTGGGAGCACTGCTGTGGAGTTAAACTAGGTCTCTTCCTGCTGTGGATGAGAATGGACAGTTGCAGTGCCAAAATCTACCCCTGGCTGCAATTCTGGAATTAGCTATGGTTATTATAGTTGGAATGACTCGAGGTTTACAGTGCTGCAACTGAGAGGAGAATTTGGCAGGTTAATCTCCAGGGCTGTTGAGCTGACACCAGAGCTATGTTTAGTTAACATTTACAATGGGAAAGAAAACGATGCATGATTCTCCAAACCTTGAACCCCATTGAGGGCTGGTTGATCTAGAATGCTGGCAATCCTGTTTCCCCCAAACACAAATAAGCCTGTATATGAATGTCAGCAGAATTTTTCTTCCTGCTCTTAAAGAATGCAACACAAGCCATATTTTATAACAGAGGAATGATGTAAGGTCTCCCTCCAGCTGTTTCTGTATATAACTCTTTGCCCTCACTTTGAGAGTGGTTCGAGTATCTAGTTCAAGATCTAACCAATGTGTCTTACTGAAAGGTGCTAAATGCTGGGGCTTTCACTGGCCTTTGTTTCAAGCTGATGGGTGTCTGGGGTAAAAGTCGGTTTCCTGTAGCCCCAGGCTGTAGAGTGAATGGTTATTTGTCAAGAAAGCAGAAGATGCAAAGCCATTATAAGAGTAAGAAAAAAGCCTCTCCTGTTTGGAGGTCTTGGTGCCAGCCAAGGCTGAGGCCAATTGACACCACCAAGCCAGGACTTAGATGACAGGGAGTTAATGTACTGCAGGGTGGTTATTGCAGACATTGCACCTTAATTACCTCTGTTCCATGGAGCCATCTGACAGCTCAGTAGATTTGAGGTAGGTTTACTAGTCGAGTAATACTTGTTTTTAAATTGTGGTTTAGAAAGCAGAGTGGAAGCGGAATTGGTTGTGGCATGCTCTCTGTTGTTGCAGGGAATAATGGGAAAAGGGACAGGAATCAGCAAAAGATGACAAATGAACATGTAGATGTTGATAGAGCTGCAAGATGGAAGAGACAGCAATTAAACAGGAATAGATATGCACGGGAATAGGAATAGCAGGAGGGCTTTTGTTCAGGATTGGGTGTGTTAGTGAGATTGCAGAGAGGCCAGGCTTTGGATGGAGAGAGGTCCTACAGCCCAGCTGAGGTCCCCAGCAGAGCCATGCAAATGAGCCTCTAAGAGGACAGGAATAGCAGGGGGTGTTGCAGACGGGTTGCCAGAGCTGGGTGCGAAGAGTCATGGACTGGCACAGCATGGAGGCCAGCTGGCCAGGAACAGAATGTACGTGGGTGTTGGAGCTGCTTCTGTCGTATTCCAGCAATTCTCCTGTCTTAACAAAAATGAAATATCAGTTGTAAAAAGAACAGAAAAGCAATTATCTGGATTGTGAGAGTTCCATGGGCAGCAGTCCTGAGCCTCTCCCTGCAATAAAACCTGCCACGAGCAGCTGGAACAAGCTGTAGTCCTCCCCAGCTATTCCTACAACACAGCCCCGGCTATATCATCCGAAAGACTCCATGAAGTCTCCAAGGGATTTTGTTATTACTATTGATTTTACATGGGAGATTCTTAGATACTGGGTTATGGGTTGGCAGCACAAAACGATAGGATAGATGGATCTTCAGAGTGCTTCTCACCTGTGCTGCTGTAGCTGTGGGTAGCTCTAGCACTGTTCCACCAGCCTTGTAGCACCTCTTGCTGGGAGAAGTTGAGAAGAGAATAGCCCCTTTGCTTTGCTCAAGGGATGAGAAAGTATTAACAATATGCAATGCACAGCACAAAACACCCTAATGTATATATTTTGAATGCACTGCAGAGCTATTTCTTTTCCTTTTTTTTTACCCCCCCCTTTTATAATAATAATAAAAATGCAATTTATATACAGTATCTTCATATCCCAAATATTTATAAACATAGTTATCTTTGGTCGACTGATTCCAGGAAGTTTGCCAGCACATCAAAGCGATGACATTTTACATCTCATATTCTTTTTGTTGTGAGGAATGAGATGCTTCTTCATTTCTTAACTGATTTTTCAGATTTTCTTTTACGACTGGTGCAATCAGGGTAAAAACCTGCAGTTGCCAGAACAGACAGGAAATTCCATGAGACTTAATAAACACCGTGCTTGGCTTGATGTTGCAGTAGTGTGCTTAAAAGAAATATTATTGACCCTTAGTCTGCCACACAGATGCATCTGTAAGCTGCTGTCATCAGCAATATGCCTGTAGCTATAATGGGTTACAGATGACTTTTTTTGGACCCTGACCTCTGGTCTTACCCCTAGAGCCCAAATCCTCTTGGTTCACATCACCTTCTAGTTCTGAAGTAGTATGGGGCAAACAAATGGCCAGTGGTCCTTTCGTAGAGTATGTCATGGTGCCAGCCTTCAGCTCAGGCTGTTAGGTATAGAAATGGCATGCTTTTGTGCTGGTAGCTGATTGCAGATGAAGATTTGGGACCCTTGAAATGATTGTCCCTTTATTGTCATAATGTCTTTTCACTGAGACCTAGTGTGTTGTGTTATGCATTTTCCTTGGAACTTATTCACTCTGTGAAATCCATAAAAGAAATGTCATGGCATTCTTGGGTGCTCTACTGGATATTGCCTCCAGATGTTTCTAAAGGTCCATCTTCTAATTCAACACCCTTCAGAAACTGAAGTGAGCAATTGGAGGTAGCTGCATAATGTTTCAAATGACCTACTCATTCCTTCCTTTCTTGATTTTTTTCCCCATGTAGGTTATCCATTTGCAACAAAAATCATAGAGCCAAAGGCAGTTTTGCATTGTGTAGAAACCATTCATGTACATCACTTTAACAATAGGAGGTCAGACCTGTTGAGAATTAACCTAACTGGTCTTGTAAATGGAGGCTTTAAAAGAATGTTGGATGCAAGGGCCCAGAAGACAAATGAGCATGATGAAATGGATATGAGCTGCATGGATTTCAATAATATGTGGTTTTGGGGACAGCGAGAGAATGTCCTAATTTTCTCAGTGTTCAGTCCACCATCAGGGTACCATCAAATGGGGCTTCTTCCTGTGGGTAAAGTGACACCATCTTCTTCTTCATTCTCCACTCCTTCAGATATTCTTCATCACAGCTGGCCCAGGTGACTTTTCAAGGACTCTTACTAGGCAAGGCCCTTGGATTTATCTATGTAATATATAAAATAGGTGGGTAAGTATGTGCATGTAACAGAATCTTTCAGGAGGGCAAAGCAGGAGGTATTCAGGAAGCAAAAGGTATTGAGGAAAGAAAATAAAGCCAGTTCTCAAACTTTCATGACTGGATATGGCACAGGTAAGAGGCAGGAAACTGGATTAATACTGTCTGCTCCAGGTCCCAAAGACATAATGTATTGAAGGAAGCTCCAGGAAGAGTGACAAAAATGCTGATAGGTTTGGAAAGTATAGTGTAAATGAGAAGATTAAGGAGGCTCGTATATATTCATGGAGGAGTAAAGATGTGTGAAGGGAGATGTAAACACTGTCTGAAAATCCATAAAGAGACGCTACTGAGAGGATGGGGATTCATTTTTCTCAGTGGTTGGTACAAACAGGCCTAAGACATAATGGTCCTGAGGTACAGCAGGGAACAGTTAGTTAAAAAATGTGACGGAAGACTTTATAACTCTAGGAACAGTTTGGTGACAGAGCAGGCTGCCAAGGCAAGCTATAGAGGCACCAACACTGGAGATATTCAAGGCAGAGATGAGTCACCCATCTGTCAGGGATGGTTTAGGTGTAATCAGACCTACCACAATGTGCAGCAGTGGCCTGGATGATGCTCCAGAGGTCTTTTTTCACACAAATGAGTCTGTGATTTGTCATTTGTGCCTAATTCAGTATCTGACGCTATATGTGTGTGTTTGCACTCGATTCCTAATGTTCCTGTGCACACCTGCATCTCGAATGTCTCTTGGCCTGAACTGCCAGCTATTCTGAATGCTTGCTTTCTCTTTCTTTCTTGCCCATTTGCTCATCCTTGATCTGCTCCTCTTACGTTTCCACATTTACTACTTCTTTGCTGATCGTTCATTTCTATGTGACCTGTTGTCCTTTTTTGTCTTCGTTTCACATATAGTTCTGTGTGCTTTCATGCTAATGTACCTGTGCCTGAGCATGTGCACACACGCTCCCTCTATACTTGCTGCACTTTCCTCCGCCTGTTTGTCCTGTTGCAGATGGACAAGGGCAGGCAGGAGGAGGATTTTTCTTTCTGTAATCAGAACTACTGAGAATTGCCCGGTTCTAGTTTGAAAGCCTTTAGAGGTGTAGTTGCATCCATCTGTACCTTTGGCAATACACTGGGCTGATGGGCATATGACACCGAACAAGAGGTAGAGTGTTAACTCTGCTATTCAGTTTCCAGATCTCCTTCACATATGATTATATGGGGCTGTGCACAGAACAAGTTTGAGTTGGCCTGCACCCTTCCTTCCGACTTAACGTTGCATCTCACTTCTCTGCAAGCCCCACACTAAAGCTCAACAGCCATCTGACAGAGACAACACAAATAACTGACTGATAGTAATATACCACATCTTCCTGAACTTGCAGCAGCATTAGGAGTGCTTTATTAAATTAATGTGTTATGTACTCATGCTGATTGCCAGGTGGATTTTAGAGGGCAGAACCAGGAAAGATTTCCTCCGGTAGCAGCAAGTATGCTTAGACAGTCACCAAAGGCAAGTGACATGTATTAGCTGTTACTGCGACAGAGAGGATCATTAAGATGCTTTTATTTTGAATCTGTGAGTGTGTGTGCATGTGTGTACAGGAATAAATTAGATTACCCAAGGATGAGTTCAGCTCTACATAACTTGTAGTTTTCAGATCAACATCAGGTGTCTTTCTAAAAGACTTTATTTAGCTCACAGGTATTTGAGTTGGAAATGGGGAAACTATGGGTGACATGTAAGGCCTTAGGTGATTTAAGCTTTTCCTTTCCTACCTTAAATATCAGTGAAGCTATCAGTTATATTAAGAAACTGTTGAACTTTAGCGTGCTTAAGTCAGGAAACAGCCAAGCTAGATTGTATGTGGAACCTTGCATGGAAGCAAAATGAGTCTGTGCTGTGGTAAATACATTAATAATGATCAAAGTCATCTAGCGCTAGCTTGTAATGGCTACACTGAAATTACTTCCCAAAATTACAGATGAACTTTTGGTCTTACTGCTAGTCGCTTGCAGATATATGTTAACTCCTTTCATTATGTGGCTACATAGAAGTTTTCACATAACACAATGTTAATCTCGTTTGTTTTCTTTAACCTTAATCACTGTTGTGTAGCCTCTTTTGTGCATCTGTGCTTTTCCATATATGGCAGATAAACAGAAGCTATGACAGTAATTTGTACCCAAAAAAAAAAAAAGCATCATAAATTGTGTTAGACAACATGTTACAGATCAGGAACAGCAACAAAAGTAATAGTGAAGATGTGCTAGCATAGAGAAAGGTTTATAATTAAATTGCAACTTTAGCAATTTCATTGTTGGTGTTTCTTTAATATATCTTATGAGAAATGCTCAATTACTGCTTAAAGTAATTACTTTGTACTTGAAAACATGCATATATTTTAATGTCATCTGTTGGAAGAATTCTCACTTTTCAATTTACTTGTACTCGTCCATTTAGAAATATATTGATAACTTTCAGATCAGTAATTTTGTAGAATAAATTCTTTACTCAAACTCTCACTCATTAAAAAAAAGAATTTAACAGTACTTTAAAGAAAGCAGATTGATTACTGAGAGAAAGTAATATTTGAACTTTATTAAGGCAGTCAAAAATAAATCACAGCCAAAATACAAAATAGTTAGATTGATACATAAGAGACCTAGTCAAACAAATCATCAGTTATTGTCATGAAAACTATACACTGTTAATACAACTCTGTACACATATTTCTCAAAGAAACAGCTTTGAAGATAGGAGCATAATGAATTACTGTGCAGAGGTGTATCTGTCTGCAGCAGAGAAAATCTATCTTATTTCAAATGTGCATGGGTGCTGAGAAAATTATTAACATACAGACCTGGCACCAAGGAGAATATAGCATAAACAGAAGCTTAAAGGTCGTTTGCTGTGATGGACCAAGTGCTAGCAATACCCAGTAAAACAGAGTTATGGATGGGTAGAGGAGGATTTTATGTTTAGCAGGAGTCCAGAAGCTTTAAGGGGTTTGCCTTCAGATGCTAGAATTGTATGATCAATTAAGACAATTATGCATTTCTCATGAATGGTGTCTTTTGATAAAGGAGATGCAATGGCAAAGAAGGATGGCAAGGAATAACAAGAAATTTAGATACTGTTTCTGTCTTATCCCAAGCATAGACTGTCTCTGTGCCAAGCTGATTCCTGGTACAAAGGGGAGAGGCAGACCTCCTTCCCATCTTCTAGTGCTTCATTACATGTTCTTGTTTGACCATGCTAACGTGAACATCATTTGTCAGGACTGCTAGCCCATTACTCGCTGAGGGCTATATTGTGGGCTGTGATCAAATGTACATGCTGCTGTATCCTGGCAGTAACCTTTCCAGGCAGGATCCAGGCAAAAGCAAGTGGTAGAGCATACTGGAGAGATCAGAGCATTCTCAACTGTAGACTGGAGGGAGATAACATCCTAATTAAAGTAATGAGGAAGCAAATCAAATGGCCACAGAATATGAGTTTGGAAACCCCCAAGCTCAAATATACTTCTCTGCTTATTAATATGAGCTTATTTTCATTCTGCTTCTTTTATTCTCTTTGAGGGTGACTCTGATATGAGGGAAGGTACCTTGACTTGTATTACTGATCATGCTTAAAGGACTCAAGTCCTGATCAGGACCTTATCCTCCTAGATTTTGGGTGGGACATAAGAGCAAACAGGCTTGGCTTTGAATGTATGGCAAAACTACAACAACTCACAACCTATTTCGTAGGTAAAGAATCAAGGCACAGAAAGAAGAGCCCTACCCCAAGGCCATACAGGAGATTAGTCAGAACTGATAACTGAACTCACAGGCCACTCCATTGTCCTAAAAAAATAATCAGAGAAGTGGATTTTTTGTTTAATACTGGATGTGTAGAAGAGCAGGGTTGCTGTCTCCCTGACCAACTCAAGAGGTTCCTCTAAAGTATGTTCCTCGGTGCGTTGTCCGATCTAGATGCTTCCATTGAAGCACTCCATTTTGCCATGTTGTGACATATCTGAGTTGCTGGGTTGGTGTGAAGTAGGGAGCAAATGTCTACCCTGAAGCTGTCATTCTCAGCATCTGATCTTGTGACACAAGTCAGAGAGCAGGTGCTCCAGACACTTTGTGAAAAACCTGGCCACTGGTTTGGCACCCGTGTGCTCTCTGCTGGCTGCTCAACCCCTCAGGTTTGCTGCTGTTAGTGCTCCCCTCAGAGGTGCTGCTCCCAGCTGAATGGTTTGGAGGATGCTAGTCTGAATCTGTATTCAAACTCAATCACTTCAAGAAGAACCAAGAATGTGAAGTGACCTATTAGCACAGCCAGCAATCTTTGTATTTTTCTGATTATGTTTTATATATTTCTTTACCCTTTGTTCAATTACGGCAGGATCCCTTTCTTCTTGTCCGCTCGTGTTCTCTCTCAGTGCTAAGTGCCAGCTGTCACTGCCTGCTGGATAATTACCATTTTACAAACAGTGTTTAGGGAAATGCCATCAGTTTCTGAATATGTGGCTGTCAGGGCTTATTTGAGGGGCTTTCCTATGTTAACTACCTCTTCTCTTTTCAGGCAGGAGGGCAAGGGAGGAGAAAGAAGCCAGGAGATCTGTCTTGTCTCCAAGCATTTGAAGAAAAATTGCATTTCATCTTTTTCGCATTTTGACTGTCAATGCTTATTCCTTCCTCCACTCTCTCTCCCAGTTTATGCACTCCTCTCACTTTTTCTTTATGACAGGCTGCTCTGTCCTTCTTTTGCAGCTCCAGTGGCCTGCAAGTGACTGGTGGCAGCAGTGAAGATAGAGCTGCTTATCACAGGGGGTTGCTAATGGGAAGGAGGGCATATTCTCAGAAATAGTCATGGCCCCTCATTACTGTAATATGCTACTTAAAGTTTAGAGGTCTGCCTGAGGTTAAGCGGAGGATGTGGAGAGAAAAAAAAAAAAAAGCT
>WEIS01044843.1:10715-30670 GCA_013389965.1 Todus mexicanus
GGGGGGGTGTGGGGTGTGGGGTGCGGCAGGCAGTGGTGTAGTTATCGGTATGACTGGCAGTTGCGTTTTGAGTTTGGTTTTAATATGTTTAAATCTTGGGACAATATAAACCCGCCAGGCAATTGCACCTCCGGGGGAGCAGCGGCGGGTGATGCCGGGGTTGATTGGAAGGTTCCTGCGACCTGTCGAGGTGTGTTGGTTGAGTTTGTGCGCGGCTGGTCACGGGGACGTGCCGCGGGGATTTGGGAGCTCCCCCGCACACCGCGATGAGGCCCCCGAATTGCGGCCTGGCACGGGCGGGGGACCGAGGAATGAGGGGGCGTTTTCCCCGCCTGAGGGAGGGGAGGATTGATTGCCCCGTGGCGGGGATGCTCCGGGCTTCCCGATGCCGATGTATGCTAGGAATTAACAGCCGAGAATTGGTGGCAGGAGGGACGTCTGTAAAATCCGAATTTGCGCTACAAATTGGATAGAGGATTGCAAAACGCTCCCGCAGGAATTGAAGGCTGCGCTGCGGGGAGGGAAATACCCGGGCAGGTGGATTTCCACGAGGACAGAGCCTGGTTGTGGCAAAGTGGAGTTTGAATCCCGCTCTAATCACCGAGCGCTTTCATAGTTCTCTTCACCTCAGCCCTCTCCTCTGTCTTGTCGAGAGGGGCCATGGAGGGGCTGCCCTGTGCCCAAGAGCCGTGGGGGTGGGGTGTGCCCCGCGCCCCAGGAGAGCTGAGCCCGGGGGGTTGTGTGGGACTGCAGCGGTGGCAGGGCCAGCAGCGAACGCGCCCCGCGGTGCTGCCTCTGGTCAGGCGACAAGAGTCTGAGCCCGGGGCCGAACGGGGCGTTCTCAGGGCGTATCGGTGCGGAGCCGGGGAGCACGAGCTCCGGGTACCCACCAGGCCCGTTTTCTGTCCTTTTGCATTCCTGGTTCTCTGCATGATGTGAGGTGTGGTTTGTATGGTTGGAGCGGTGCTCAGGGAGTCCTGCGTATCATCCCAAGGACCCAGAGGTGGCAGCAGCTGGTCGGTGTCGGTGCGGCTCAGGGCTCAGCTGAGCCCTCTGCCGTCCCGGGACCATCCTCATCCCACGCTGCCGCCTGCACACGGGCAGACCGTACCCCTAGCAGCCCGTGGGATTTGTCCCCTTTCAGTTTGTCTCTGCCTCTGCCAGGATGCACCAACCTCGGAAGAGCTGGAGCAGTTCGCCAAGGACCTCAAGCACAAGCGCATCATGCTGGGCTTCACGCAGGCTGACGTGGGGCTGGCTCTGGGCACCCTCTACGGTAAGGGGGTAGTAAGGGTCCTTCTCTCCTCTTCACACCCCGGGGGAAGGGAGAGGCCCGGGAGGGGGTGGAGCACCTGGGCAATGGAGATTTCTGCTCCTTAACGACCTGCAAAGGAGGCAGTGAGCACCCGCCCTGGGGCTCCCCAGCCCTGTTAACTCCTGCTGAAAAGGCTTGTTAACCGAGGAACTGGTTGAGAATAGAATAATTGTTTAGGCTGGAAAAGGTGATCGAGTCCAACCATTAACCCAATACTGCAAGGTCACCACTAAACCCATGTCCTAATGTCCAACCTAAGCTTCCCCTGGTGCAACTTGAGGCCACTTCCCCTTGTTCTATCACTTGGTCTTTGGGAGAAGAGTCTGACCCCACCTGGCTCCAACCTCCTGTCAGGGAGTTGTCGAGAGGAAGAAGCTCTCCCCTACGCCTCTTTTTCTCCAGGCTGAAGAACCCCAGGTCCCTCAGCCACTCCACCAGACTTGGTCTCTAGACCCTTCCTCAGCTTTGTTGCCCTTCTCTGGCACCAGCACCTCCATGTACTTCTTGGAGTGAGTGGCCCAAAACTGAACCCAGGATTAAAGGGGTGGCCTCCACAGTGACCAGTCCAGGAGGGTGATCCCTGCCCTAGTTCCTGCTGCTACACTGGGGGGCTGCTGGCTGTGGGAGATCTCTGATGCATGGGCGGGAGTGACGCATGACGCTCTGCCTGCCTGCACAGGGAAGATGTTCAGCCAGACAACCATCTGCCGCTTCGAAGCACTCCAGCTCAGCTTCAAGAACATGTGCAAGCTGAAGCCACTGCTGCAGCGTTGGCTCAATGAGGCGGAGAACACAGACAACATGCAAGAGGTGTGGGACTGTGGAAGGATGGGAGTTGGGGGTACTGGTCACCAACAAGCCCTACAACTGTTGCTTCTCACTTTTACAAGTGGTTTTTGGGAGAAGGGGGAGGAGGGGACATCTTGTGCCACCTCACTGCCACGGCTTCAGTCTGGCTGTGGAGGGAACCACTGGGTATCACCTTCTGCCAAGCTGGGGGGAGCCCAAATCCCCTCGTAGATACCTTGTGACAACTGTGGCAGCTTCCCTCTCAGAGAAGCCACATCCTGCTGGAGTCTGTGATAAGTTGGAGATGCAGCTTGCTGCTCCCTGGGGAGCCTGGGAGGATGCAGGGAAGTATGTGCATCCACCCTGCATCAGCTGCGGGCAGTGCTGGGACACTGGGAATGGCCCCGATCACAGTGGAGTGATGCTCATTGGACAGTCATGGGGACAATGCCTGTCCCCCAGCCCTCCCAGACCTCTGCAGGCAGCTGCCTGTGTGTCCAAAGCTTGGTGGGGACATTGCCAGCCTTGTCACCAAGTGTGTGGCCTCTCTCATTTTCAGATGTGCAATGCGGAGCAAGTGTTGGCTCAAGCCCGGAAGAGAAAACGCAGGACCAGCATTGAGACCAACGTCAAGGGGACACTGGAGAGCTTCTTCCGCAAGTGCGTGAAGCCCAGTCCACAGGAGATCTCCCAGATCGCCGAGGACCTCAACCTGGACAAAGACGTAGGTTGGGGGGGGATNAGCATCAGCCTGTCCAAGCCCAGCCCCAGGAGACTCTGTGATAGGGAGGGGCTGTGGCAGGTCAGGGTGCTGTGGAAATGCCACCACCAGCAGAAGGGTCGCCGTGCACACCCGCAGTGCCTGGGCTCACCCCCATCACCCTTCCCTATCTCTCCTTCCTTGCAGGTTGTCCGGGTCTGGTTCTGCAACCGGCGTCAGAAAGGCAAACGGCTGCTGCTGCCCTTCGGCAACGAGGCCGAGGGAGTGATGTACGACATGAACCAGTCCCTGGTACCTGCTGGCCTACCCATCCCAGTGACGTCCCAGGGGTACAGTCTGGCGCCCTCCCCGCCTGTCTACATGCCGCCCTTCCACAAAGCAGAGGTGTTCCCTCAAGCGCTGCAGCCTGGGCTCTCCATGAGCAACGGCAGCCACTGAACCGGGAGCTGTGGGGCCAGCGGTGGGGCCACCCCCACACCGACAACATGGCTGGGCTACCTCTCCGGGGGCAGCTTCCCCTCCAGGTTGTCCTGAGAAGGCATGGGCATGGCCTCACTCCCAGGGCCTGCCTGGGCACTCGCTGGGGGCTTTTGGGGTGTGAGGGGCAGGGGAAGGGCTGGGACCCCTGGCACAGGGATTATGCCCACTCTCTGTGGTTGCTCCCAGCCCTTCCCAGTTATGAGTTTACTGGTTCCAGCAGTGTTGGCCCAGCTCTGGCCTCTCCTGGAGGGCAGCTGCTCCTGCCATGCAGCACCTCACTGAAGCCATGTGTGCCCAGGGCGCTGAGCAGAGCCACCTGCACCCAGCCCAGCCGAGCTGCTCTCCTACAAGACCCAGAAGGAAGTATTTTTAGAGTTTTTTTTGGGGAGGGTGGTGGTTTTATTTTTCTTTTAATTTTTTTTGTTGTAGTTTTTAAAAAGCAAAAGTATTTGTAGTGATGACTAGTTTCCCAGGTGCCTCCTCCCTGTCATGTAGAGCAGGTCTGGGGCGCTGTGCCCAGGGCCAGGGTCCCCGGCAGCTCTGCCCAGCCCTGAGGAACCAGGGCCAGCCAAGAGCTGGAGCATGGGGCTGGAGGTGACCCCTCTCAATCCCAGCCACCCCTTGCCTGCAGCACAAGAGAGCTCCACCTGCTGCAGGTCTTGTTTTGGGGGGAGGGTTGGGTGGGAGGGTCCTCCCCAGCCCTTGTGCTCAGCGTCACCCCGGGTTCCCCATGCCCTCTCCACTCTCTAGCTGTTGTCCCCAGCCCAGCTGCCCAGGGACCATCTTTCCCTGGGGGGATCCCAGCCCAGGGGTGCCAACACCGTCCTGTCCACGCTGCTAGCATCCTGGTGCCTTTGAGCCTGCTGTAGTTGATTTTTATTCTTTTTCTTAATCACATTCCCTCTGGTAACAAAATAAACTTCAGTTCTTTGGGACATGAGAATGAGTTAACCCTTTCCTTGGCTCCCTGCTTCTGCACTGTGCTAGGCAGCCATGCCAGGGGTGTAGGTTTGACTGGGGGGAAGTGGGCAGTGCCAGCTCAGCCAGGGTAAGCAAGTGACTAGGACGTGGCACCTTGCTTTTTGCCTCCATGGCCTCTGCAGTCTGGTTTGTCGCCAGCCTGTGCCCCCAAAGAATTTCTCCATAAGCAGAAGCAACCAAACGACCAAATCTGCAGGGACACTCTGAAAAGCCCCTTTTTCAGCTCAGCTGCAAGTCAACAATGGGTTTGCTCTCTAGGGGCAGCCTGTGGGTTTGCTCTTGCAGGTCACCATGGGAACCTGCAAAGGGCTAGGGTGCACCCCAGGCTGGGTGCCAGCCCCACGAGGCAGCAGCCCCTTGGCTCACCCTGTGTCGCTGCTTGCTGCTCAGGATCACAGTCCCTGCCTGCCCATGTGGTGGGGGCGTAGCCAGACACGGCACCTGCTGGAGCTACCCCCTACCACTGCTGCCCTTGCTGCCTGGTGCCCTGGGCTGGGGGTGCTGGAGGCTGGCAATTGCAGGGGGTGCAGCAGAAAGCCTGGGAAGGTGTCGCCTTCCTGAGATTTGCTTCTCCACAGTTCCACCAACTGATTTTCCACTCCAGCAAACAGCCAGCCAGGCAGGAGCCCCAGCCCCCTGCACACCTCCCACATCCTGCTGCCCCAGCACCCTGCCTGTGGGCGCTCAAAGCACCTCCTGCTCCATTTTCAGTTGACCCAGAAGACAAAACGGAAATCGGAAGCCACAGAAATCAGAAGAGCCTGGCATGCCCATCAAACCAAGCTGGCGAGGCTGAGTGAGCAGCGGGTGGGAGCGCAGTGAAGCGCCATCCAGGCCAGGAATGTCCCCTCTGCCGAGGGAATGTCATCACATGCACCCCGGGCACGGGGAACAGGTCCCAGAGGGCAGCAGGCAGCTTGTGGGATGGCAGGAGTGACATTGGGTGACTTTGGGGCTGCCGTGAGGGAAACTAGGGGAAATCTGTGAAAGTGAGTTGTTCACAAACATCCGGGGTTGATGGCACTCAGCTGAGGGGTCCACAGTGAAGGGCGCGGATGGAGCAGTCGTGTCCCACCCCCTGGTCCTGTCACCAAACCCTGACATTGCTGCTGACCTTGGAGGGGTGCTTCTGCTCGGGGTGCATTGCCCGTGTCTAGGGAGCAGGATGCGTGTGCTGTTGGGTGCAGGGTCCCCATGGTGCAGGGTGTCCGCAGTGCAGGGTGCTCTCTACGCAGGTTGCCCACAATGCAAGGTGTACGTGGCACAGGGTCCAGTGCTGCAGGGTACTGTTAGTGTGTCTGGGGCACGTGGTGTGTGGATGGCCAGGGTGCACCAGGTCCTGGCAGTGCCAAGGGCACACGAAGCAGGTTGCTGATGCCAGAGAGCGCACGGGTGGCCAGCTTCATTCTGTGCTCACTCAGGGCTCTGGATGACTGCACCTCCCCAGCCGTCTGCGACAGCGGAGCAGCAAGAAACCACAGCATCTCTCTGACTGGGCCTGGCACTGAGCAAGCTGAGATTGCTTACGAGAGCATCAGCTGGCCTGCGAGCCCTTGCCAGCACAGTGACACCCGTGGCCCGACAGTGGGGGTGGGTGGGGGAAACGGGTGCTGCTGGGCTGTGCCAGGAAGTGGTGGAGCAGAGCAATTCTCTCTGTCCCTGCTGTGGGGTGCTGGGCACCCCAGGGCTGCCCCAAGCTCAGCTCCTCCACCCCAGCCAGAAATATGTAGCCCCTGCTACCATCGCTTCACCACCCAGCAGAAGGTGTTGGGAGGGCACAGAGTGATCACAGGGGAAGGCTGAGGAGCCCCAAGCCTCCCACCAGCCCCCTGCCCAGCCCCCACACCACAGGCAAAGTCTGTGCAGCACTGGGTCATTTATTTCCAAAGCACCCTCAGGTCCTGTCAGCACCCTGGTGAGGTAGGTCTGTGTTGGGTCAGGCAGCAAGAGTTAGTTCCATTTTACAAGAAATGAAGTCATGCAGAGTTGCTCAAGGTCCCAGTGTGGCAACAGCTGGGCTGGGAGGAGAGGTCAGGGCTCCTGCATCGCTCCCTCTCCCACATCCTGGTCTGCAGGAGGGTGCCCCATACTCCCCCCACCCCTGTATCCTCTGCCCATATGCATCCCTGATGGTCCCAGCACACACCACCCCATGCTAGGTGTTGAACCAGCTCTGCAGGTCGGGATAAACATGGCCGTGGGTCAGGCTGGGGTAGGCAGTGCAGATAGTGCAGATCCGCTCCCTCCAGTCAGCATAGAGCTTCACACTATACCTGTTCTGCCAAGCGAAGAACTGCTGGTAGCGGCTGGAATTCATGGTCTTCAGGAAGGTGGCCAGCTCTGCCAGGGAACCAAAGTCATCAACGTGAATGAAGGAGTCCGCAGGAATGAACTTCTCGTAGTTGGCTCGGGGAGGCCCCAGCACCACGGGCACAGTGCCGGCCATTAATGAGTTCCTCCAGAGTTTTTCGGTGATATAGTCCAGGTGGATGGAGTTCTCAAAGGCCAGGTAGAACTTGGACTTGGACGTTGTTGGCAAGAGGCAATCCTTGCAAAGTGGCTTTTTGTTTGCTTTCCCATATATGTTCACATGCAGGTACCTGGAGAGGTTTTTGTAGACTTCAGCTCTTTTCTGTGTCCTTTTGTAGTTGCTGATAACCCAGGACACCAAGTTGGTCTTCACAGGGATGTTCACAGTGGCCGACTCGTTGGGCACAAGCTTGCCATAGGGGATGAAGATATCTGAGTCCCGTCTGTAGGTCATCACCCAGTTGAAGGTCTGGTTCCATACGCCTAGACCTTTAGTGTTGGAGGGGGACTCTAGGGAGACCCACACCCAGTTCTGCCCCAGTGGCCTCTCCTTGGGCAGCCTGTCCCTGCCAGGCTGGAGCCTGGTGTGTGGGAACACCACTACGTCTGCCTGGCCCAGAAGCCACCGGTCTGTGGTAAGCCAACAGCCTGTGATGCCATACAGCTCATGGCAAACATCTCCACTGATGTTGGGGACCTGCTTCGAGGGCCATTGCCACACCAAGACCACCAGCGGCTCATTGTGCTTGGGGTCTTCTCCAGAGACCTCGAAGTTGAGGAAGCACCTCAGGTTCCAAAGGGTGGCTACAAACACCCCAACAGTGACCACCACCTTCATGGTATGCCAGCCCCATGGCAGCCGTGGCACTGGTGATGGAAGGGGCATGCAGTCAGGCCGGCTGTCAGCTTCTTGGGTGACAGAGCTGACACCTGGGAGAGAGGAGAGGCCACCAAGGGCTGTCAGCTCAGCTTACTGGGGGTGAGGAGTGTTGGGGAGGCACTGGGGCTGAGGGAGATGGAGAAAGGGCTTCTCCATGAAACCTGGGCCCCAGCATCACACACGCGCCCAGGGTCCCCCATGGACCTGGCTTCACTCCATGGTGGCTTTTCTGTCACCCTCCCACAGTCCCCGGTGTCCCCAGCTCTGAGGAGAGCAGGGATGAAGAGAGGTACAGAGTCGATGGGCTGAAGCCACCCATGCCCCACCCCCACCCCAGCTGCCTGGCACTGCTCCTCAGGGCACTCACACAGGGTGTGGTCTTTGCTGCTTGCTCCGTGCCTTAGTCTCCCCACTTGACAAAAAGCCCCAGGCCCACTCCACCCTTCTTGCTTCGTCTAAGGCATGTCAAGCCTGAAATACAGCCAGGTTCAGAAGCAAGATGCCTGGGGGTATGCAGGGTATGCAGGACTGGGCCATGCACCAAGGGGTGAGGGCGAATACCCCAGGTCCTGCCTGAACAACCGCACCGTGAGGCCTCAGCTGTGAACTGGGCTGTCCCTGGCAGTGACTAAGAAGTCCGAAATCCCACTCAGGGCCAGACTGTAGTGTCTTGTCCAAGAAGTGCCCCCTCAGCCCAGCACCGTCCTGCAGTGATGTAGGGCTCTCCCTAGGGTTAGGGGGCTCTCCCCAGCATCAGGATGCTCTCCCCAGACACCAAGGGCATGGTGAGCCCTGGCAGGCTGGGAACTTGCACCCTTAGTGCTCTAAACACTTGCATTTTATTTTCAGGGTGTCACAGATGGCCCAAGCCCCTCAGGGCAGGGAGCCACTCGGGACTTCTGCTGGTAGGGCTTAGCCCACAGGTATATGGAAACCACATGATGCCGACCCCACTGTGGTGCCCACCAGCCTGCCTCAGGCCTGTGCTAGCGGTGCTGTGCTTTAACCAGCAGTGCTGACGGGAAGAGAAAACAGTGGTGGGGACAGCAAGGGGGACACTTGGTTGGGCTGGGGACAGGCCACCAGCTTGAGCACACCCAGGGCTGTTGGTCCCAGGCACAAGGCTCAACACCCACAGGCCACTCACGGCACTCAGCACCAAAGGTGAGTTCCCTTTCAAGCTGAAAACATGTAGGCTGCCCAAGTCCCCGCTGCCAGCTAAGGCTGTGCGGGTTCCACCATGATTTTGGAGCCTCCTGGAAAGTGATGCCCTCCCAACTGCTGCAGCCTTGCTGTGAAAAATCCGTTCCCTTCCTTGGCCTGCTCCATCTGTCCTATTAAAATACGCAAGCTAAGTTTAGGTTCCAGAAAAACCTGGCATCTGAAGCAGGGCAGGTTGGGAAAGATTTGCCAGCTCCCTGCACCAGACACTAGTGCTCTGGGTCCCTCTGCCTATCAGTCCCTGGCAGTGGGGATGCTGCCCCTGTTTTGAGGATGCTCTGGGAGGGGGCACCCTGCTCTGGCAGTCCCAGGAGCTGACCCGTTTCCCAGCCCCTCTTCCCATAGGAGGTGGTGGTTCTGAGCTCAGACTTACCAGGGAAGGGGCAGAACGGCGGCGTGTGAGGTGCCTCTGTCTGTCTGCCTGGGGCAGCTGCTCATACTAGGCTGGGGCACTTGAGGGCTTCCTCTATTCTGTGGTTTTGCCTTGTCCCAGCCCCATAGCATGTCCTTCCTGCTGCGCGCAGCAGCTGGCACAGCCCACTCCCAGTACTTCCCCCTTGCCATGTGGGCAGTGATGTGACCCATGGCAGGGTGCATGCCCTGGAGATGGGTATATGCCCGTGGCCAGATGGATGTCCTATGGCTGGGTGGGTGCACCATGGTCAGGCGGGTACCTCGTAGCTCGTACGTGTCCCGTATCTGAGAAGGTGCCCCATGGCTGGGTGCATGCCCCACAGCAAGGTGGGTGCCATCAGCCAGAGTGGGCACTCCATGGCTGTGTGTGTCCCAGGGCTGCTGCTGATGTCTATGTGGCTGAGTGTGCACCCCATGGATGTGTGGGTGCCTTGTGTTTGAGCAGGTACCCATGGCTGGTGCATGCCCCGTGACCGCCTCATGGCTGAGTGCCTGCCCCACACCAGTGTGGGACACTGTTGTGCAGTGCATGCCCCCATGGCAGGTGCTGCCCCATGGCAGTGCCCTCACCCACCCTGAAAAGGCTCCTGGTGCAGGTGCTGCTCACAGCTCTGTACTTGTGCACCCTGCCCCATCCTCCTGTGTTTCCCTCACCACCCCCTGGCTGGGTTGTGGCTCTTTGGAGAAGATGCATGCGGCCCCACATGGGATTTCAGTTCCTCAAAGAGGAAAAGTTCCGCAAAGTTGCCCAGGTGCCAGGTTTGAAACTGAGGCCAAATCCTGGCTCCTTTCTGCCAGATGTCTCTGCCATCCCAGCCACCAGCCAAAGCCCCGATGTCCAAGATGGGCTGTGATTTTCTGAGGTACCCATCTCCAGTTTGGGGTTTGTGGGACAACCCCATGTCCCTGCACTGCACTGGGGCTTGTCAGCACTCCCCATGGTGTGGAAGGGTCCCCTCCCAAGCCAGTGGAAACTGGGTCCACACCCACACTGGCCACCTTCCCTGGCTGGGTTCCTGAGTTCCTACCTGCCTGTCAGAGGAGTGCCAAGGGACAGGGAGGAGGTTCTGGGTGGCACAGAGGAAGGGACAGATGGAAGAGATCCTCAGCCCACGCTGAACCTTGCGACCCCACCCTGCTCTTTAGCACGAAGCCCTGCAGGGCAAGATGGAGGCAGGGTCCTGAGCCCCATCAGGCTGCTCCATCTGCAGCCCTCCTGCCTGCGCTGCTGCCTGCTTGGAGCCATGGCCATGCACGGGGTAAAGCTGCCCAGCAGGGCTGTGCTCAGCCCACAGGGCAGCTCTGCCGGCTGGCCGCTTTATGCCAAAGCACACCCTACACACACTCTTTTGCTGAGACCACTAATATGTTATCATCACCCACTATTATTATTTATTATATAGAATTATTATATAATAAATAATTATTATACATATAATTATATATAAATAATTAGTATAACAGTAATCTTCAGCACCAAAAGCAGGATTGTCAAGTATGGTTTCGCATGCCTGGCACATGCAGTTCCCTCCAAAATCACCCCAGATGCTCATTCAGCTTGGACTGCAATCAGGTGCTGCCTTAGCGTTTGCTGCTGCTAGTGGCAGAGCTGGTGGGGATGGAAGGAGGCATCGGCTCCAGAGCCTCAGCCTGGCACTGCCACTGGCACTGCCCGTGCCCACAGCAGGGCCATGGGCAACTTCCTCCTGGCGGATGCTGGGAAGGAGCTGCCACCTTGCCCAGGTGCATGTGCTGGGGCTTCAAACAGCCTGTGTGCACTGTGTCGGGTGAGGGCAGGGCCCTGTCCTCAGCCTTGCCAAGGTGCCTCCCATCTGCCACCCACAGCCCAGCTGCAAACAGGATGCCAGCTTGACTTTTGTCTGCCACCGACTGATCTTAAAACCATCAGCTAAAGTGGCACCAGCAGCTCCTCCGTGCTGCCAAGCCATGGGCAACTGCCTTGGCCAGGCTGTCTTCTACCAAAAGGGGAAGCAGGTATGTGTGTGCCTCAGTGGTGTCTGCACGGAGAGCTGCCTCCCATGCCTGGGCTCCAGACCTGCCCCTGTCCCAGTCTGGCCACACGCTCTATTGTTTTCTTTGCACATTGCTGTCTGGACACCAAGTGTCCCTGAAAGCCTCGTCAGGGGAAAAGAGATGGGAAAAACAAGGCAGAGGCAGCGAGGGAAGCCTCAAGATGTGCAGCGCTGTCCCTGGAGCTGGCAGGGGCATGCCTGGGCACACACAGAGCTGAGAGAGGACCCCACACCACTCCCTGGAGGTCCTCGGGCTGCTCGAGCACCCCTGGGGTAGTGAGGGGAAGGCAGCAAGGCACAGTGCCGTGTCACGCGCCGGGTGTAGCAGGGCTCTGCGGTTACAGTGCTGCCCTGGGAGCCCTTGGAGGCCAACTGCAGCTCTGGGGGCTGAGTGTTTTTTCCTCCCCAGCCATGTCCCCTGCTTCCTGTTATCTTTTCTCAGCCCCTTTCTGCATTTCTTCCCCTGCGTGATTGAGAGCCCAGATAACGGGTACTGCACAGTCCACAGGGCGCTGTTCCCAGCCTGGCCTACCCCAGCCCTTCCAGCTGCAGGCAGTGCTCCCTGCCCAGCTGGAGCTGCCAGCATCATCCCTGTGGCTGTCCCTGCCCCCTCTACACAGCAGTAGGAACCAGGGCCAAGACACCGCTGGGAACAGCATCGGTCATAAGGTTTCTGCGGAGGATGTGTGATGGGTGGTGAAGCAGGAGGGAGCTTTTCCCCAGCACTTGTCTCTGTCACCCACAGGTGTTGCCCCAGGACACCCTGACAGCAGGGGCAATACTCCAGGGGGTACTTGCAGCCAGTAGGTCCAGACACCCTGATGGGGACATGACAGCATGGCGCCAGAGGCTCCAAGCCAGCCTGGGACCCAGGCCCACCTCTGCCTGGGTGGGCTGGGCAGAAGGTGATGGTCCCAGCACCCGGGACCATCGCATAACAGCAGAGGCACCAGCACAGAGCTGGAAGCTTTGTGTTGGTGGGTGCTGCCATCTGCAGATGTCCCCACACAGATAAAGGAGTTGGCCACCCCACAAGGAAGTCCTCTGAGAGGTGCTCAGTGCCCCAGGTCCGTGGAGATGGGCCACCAGACCCTCAGGGCTGCGCTGCCCCACAGCACACTGCTGGATCTGTCTCTTTCTGACCCTTTGCAGGGTTTTGCGGTCACACCAAGAAGAAGAGGAGCTGAGCAGCTCACTAAGACACATCTAGGGACAGCAGGAGGTAGGGAGGCAGGAGACTGAGATGAAGGCTTTGAGCCTGTGTAGCCCATGGCCCCAGCTGTGACCCTCTCTGCTGTACCCTTCCAGGCTGTGTGGGACACGCTCTGCGGCAGGGCAGGTGTTTTTAAGGCATTTCTCATGTGGGCTGGGGACAACCTATATGCAGTCTCTTGGAAAGAGATAAGGATATGTGCATCTCTCATTCCCATGGGCCAAGTAAAAGCCACTGCTGGAAAAAGGTCCAGGGCCGGGGAGCCCATTGGCTGAACACCCACAGCCTGGTTTGCCTTGACACCAGATCTCCTCAGCATGTCAAAGCTGGAGAAACGCCGGCAGACCTTGGGGTCATCCCAGTGCAGCAGCCCCGGGTTACTCACGGCAGTGGGATGCAGGTGGAAAGGCACTGAACCAGCCCTTGCCACCCTGGCCTGGCTCCCCTAGACAATGCGCTGTCCACGCGCCTGCCCAAACACCCTGCAGCCCTCCCACCACAGCCTCCCTCTCCAGGCCATGGAGCTAGGGCAGCCCAGTGCCTCTCTACCACCATGTCCCCCTGGTCATGTCTTGTTCCTCCTCACCTCTGCACAATGTTTTGCCCAGAAGTTTTTTGAAGAATGGCACTTTGTGGCAGGACAAGGGGAACTTTTGTTAGTGCCAGGGCAGCTGTGGCAGAACCTGCCTGAAACACAGCAGCACCGCTTTCGTCAGGGGAGGCCAAACAAGTTACATCTCCAGGCTGCACTTGGTCCTGTGAGCAGCATGGAGATGGTCAAAGAGAGGAGTCAAGGGGAGAGGTGGTACAGACAGCTGTGCAGAGAGGACAGGTCCTGAAATGGACAGAACATGAAGGAGGGAAGGAGGGAGGGAGGGGAGGAAAGAAGGGAGGAAGGAAGAACAAACAGAGCTGGCCTTGTTCAATGCTTACTGCTGTTAAAGGCATCCCTCCCAGCCCTGGAGTCACTGCTGGGCTGGGGGCACAGCTTCTTGCAGGCGGACTGGTGCCCTCCATGAACACCTCCGGACAGACACCCCACCACTTGTGTGTGGGACTGTCTGGGCAGGAGCTGCAGCCCCCAGGCCCGAGCAGGACAGGCAGCAGAGCGTGGGGGCGGCAGAGCCAGGGGGCGGCAGTGCCGCCCTCACACGGACTCCACAGTGCCTGCCCGGCCTGGGGCGAGCCTGCTGTGCTGGGGCAGCGCCGAGGAGCGGCTCAGTGCGGAGGGGCCTCTCTATGTCTCTGTCAGGGGCAGCTCCGGGGGCAGCTCCCGGCCACCGAGGATCTCTCCAACCCGGCACGTCCCTGGGGCAGGAGCCCCGCTCCTGGGCAGACCATAACCGGAGAGACGCGGCTGCCGCAGCGGCCACCCCGCGCCGCGCCCCGGGGCTTCGGGCCCCGCTTTCCTCGGGGGAAGCGGATTCGCAGCAAGCGGCGATTCCCGTGAGACCCCAGTGCTCTCTGGGCCCAGCAAAGCCTCCCCGGGGCCAGCCCGCGGCGTTCCCACCTGCCCCGGGCAGGGCCGGGCCGGGCCGCACAGCGCCCGGCGGTGCCTTTAAGGGGCGGNGGGGCACAGCTTCTTGCAGGCGGACTGGTGCCCTCCATGAACACCTCTGGACAGACACCCCACCACTTGTGTGTGGGACTGTCTGGGCAGGAGCTGCAGGCCCCAGGCCCGAGCAGGGCAGGCAGCAGAGCGTGGGGGCGGCAGAGCGTGGGGGCGGCAGAGCCGCCCTCACACGGACTCCACAGTGCCTGCCCGGCCTGGGGCGAGCCTGCTGTGCTGGGGCAGCGCCGAGGAGCGGCTCAGTGCGGAGGGGCCTCTCTATGTCTCTGTCAGGGGCAGCTCCGGGGGCAGCTCCCGGCCACCGAGGATCTCTCCAACCCGGCACGTCCCTGGGGCAGGAGCCCCGCTCCTGGGCAGACCATAACCGGAGAGACGCGGCTGCCGCAGCGGCCACCCCGCGCCGCGCCCCGGGGCTTCGGGCCCCGCTTTCCTCGGGGGAAGCGGATTCGCAGCAGGCGGCGATTCCCGTGAGACCCCAGTGCTCTCTGGGCCCAGCAAAGCCTCCCCGGGGCCAGCCCGCGGCGTTCCCACCTGCCCCGGGCAGGGCCGGGCCGGGNTCGGGGTGTCCCCCGGGTCCCCCCCTTCCTTCCGGGGGCGGGCGCTGCGGGCGAGGCCCGGCCACAGTGACAGCCTCGTGGGGGCTGCGGGGGGCGAGGGGCGGGCGAGCGTGAGCCCTGGGGGCAGGCGAGCAGCGCCCCGGCGGCCCCCGGCCCGGGCCCCGCAACAGTTGTGTCCCTCCTGCCCCGCTCCCATCCTGTGTCCGTGGGAGGCGTCTCGGCCGGCAGCGCGGGGCCGACTCCCACCCAGCCCCTGTGCGGCATCCCCCGCCCCGCCAGGCCCCCTCCCGTATCCCAAATGCGCCGAGCACCCACCGGGCCTGTCCTTGCTCCCCAGGGCCGCCCCTCCGGGTGGCAGAGCTTTCCCCAAGCCCTCGGTCTCCGCAGGCTATAAATAGGTTTTCAAATCCTATGTGGGTCAGAGCTGCCTCTGCTCCGTGGGATGGAGAGGAGCTGCTCCCACTTGCAGGGCGTGAGGTTGAGGAATGGGGGGCTCAGGGGTGCTGGTGCCTTCTCGGGAGTGGCAGAGGAGGCAGGATGGCACCTGCCTTACCTGCGGGGTTGGTGAATCGGTGTAACCCTGCCCGGCCTCTCCTGCCTGGCTGCTGCTGTGCAGGGGTTCTCTGCCAAACCTGCCAGGCGGGCAGGGGGGACTCCTTGAGAGGGAACCCCCCGGGAGGGACCCCAGCAGTGGGGTGGACAGGAGGATGGGTGCACTGGGCCCAGAGGAGCCAGTTATTTTTAGAGAGTGGGGGAGGGTAGTAAACTGCTGCTCCTGAGCTGGCAATGCTCTCTCCTCTTCCCCCTCCCAAATATCCTGCAGGCCTGATCGTGCCTGCTTTCCCTCACCAGCAGCCTGCCAGCATCAGGCCCTCCTCTGTCCCTGGCGCCTGAGCACCAGGGACCACCTGGGATGGGGGCAGGCTAAGGCCTGCACTACAGGCAGGAGCCTGCTGCATGGGCAGCCCCGGTGCACCTAAAATGAGTGAGGGGGATGGTGCTCTTCGGCTGAGTCATCCCTGCTCCTTATCTCCAGCAGAGCTGCATGTCCATGGCAAGGGGCTGGCTGGTGCCAGTGTGCCACAGACCCCTGCCAGCTGACTGGCACAGCTACACCTTGGCATCTGCTGGCTCTTGGCAACTGACCCAGGCCTGGTGACTGGCTGAAAGAGTTGCAGACTGGGAGTGTGAATGTCTTTTAGGTGCCTGTTTCCCTGACCCTCCACAGCCTTGTGGGCACTGTAGGGGTGCAGCGCAGGAGGCTGCTGCTGTGGGAGGAGGGTGTGGAGCCCAGGCCTCACCACTCCTGTGTATGCAGACTGTCATTGGAGTGCCCTGCGTGCTGCAGTCAGAATGGCAAGGGAAGGACCAACACCTCCTCACCTACCCAGTGATGCTGCATGTGGATGGGGCATGCAAAGGATGAGCTGTGTGCGAGGGCAAAAGCTGCCCCCAGTGCTGTGGATGCTGTGGGTGGATTTGGTGCAGCCCCTGGGACAGTCATGCCTTGAGAATGTGCGTGCCCTGCACCTGTCACCTACTTCCTCATGCTCCTGCTGTGTACAAGTCCTGCACTCACCTCAAGCTCCAGGTTTGTGCAGAGGATGTCATCCTGCCCATTGCTGGGTGAGCGCTGCCCTCGCCCAGCAGCCTGAAAGCAGAGCTGCTGATGCTGGCAGGCCCCATGCCACAGCCCAGCCTCGTCTGCTTTCCACAGGTGGATCTCTCTGTACAGGTCTGCCCTCTGGATCCAGCCAGAGTTGGATGTTTTACTGAGCAAAACCAGCTCTGTACCCAATGGGCTAATCCTGCTGTGGGAGACAGAGGGGGATTGGCACAGGGAGGGGGTAAGCATGATACTCCTGCCCTGTTGGGGATTCACCCTGAGGCAGGTTGGAGTTTAGGGGTTGCTGGACTTCTCCCAGCTTCACAAAGAAAGTGTCGTGTGTGCCCTGCTAGTGCCCTGCCAGCAGCTGGCCATTGGCACAGCCCCATGCAGTGGGGTGCTGCCCTGGGGGGTGTTTCACTGAGGTGCGCTTTCCTCCTGGCAGCAAGAACAGCAGCCCTGGTGCTGCAGGATGGGATGGAAGCAGACACCTCCTGCTTGGCTGAGGGAACTGGGCTGGGACTCAAGAGGACTGGGGCCCGTCCCCTGCACTGCCCCTAGGTGCTGGTTGCCCAGGGTAGGTCGTGTCCTGGTGCAGGAGTGCTGTCATGTGGCCCTGGGACAAGGTGTTGGTGATGGCATGCCTCCCTTGGCCTGGCACAGAGGACAGCTCCTAAGTCTGGCATGACAGGATCAGGCTCAGGAGAGGTGTTGGCAAAACCTAATAGAGATTTCCTCCTCCTCTGTGTCCCCTGGCTGACATGACCAGGGCTGTGGGTATAGTGTGTGAGAAGTGGGGAGGTGCACTTGCTGGGGACAGGTGGCAGTGGGACAAGAGGTGATGGACACAACTTGCACTGAGCAGAAGTGTGACTGGAGGCAGGGCTGACGGCAGCCAGGCCTCAGTGGGGAGCTTGCAGCCCCTGGGCTCAGCCTTGGCTGTCTGTCCCCATGGGTGAGGGCACAGGCAAGTGACTTTGGGGAGCTCTGGCAGGTGCCCAGTTGAGTGGTGACCATCAGTGGGTGTCCATGAGAGGCAGGACAGGCCTAGGGGAGAGGCTTGGCTTTGGCCTCGTGGATCTGCCTGCGCACAGGGCCTTGCTCACCCACTGGCTCTGGTACTTGTCTTTCCCAGCAACTGGAGCTGCACCTGTCTGCGCTTCCCCACAGAGGGCAAGTAAATGGGTATTTAGCAATGATTAAAGTCTGGAGCCATCAAAGTTTAGGATATTTCCACCAGCCTTAAAATGTTGTTGGAAAAGGTGGGGAGTTGCTTCTCCAGGAGCTGAACTTCATCCTTTCAGGCTCTTGCGGGCTGGCATCTGCTGCTGCCAGCTCTGTGGGCAGCACTGGGACCTGCAGGAGAGGGTGGCAAGGAGTGGGCAGCAGCTCTCCTTCCTCTCTAGTGAGGAGCTTAGGCAGACACTGCCCTGCCCTCTGATGAGGGCAGGATAAGGGTTTTGGATGCGGGTTCACAGTCCCTGGGTGCCCCTGTACCACACTGTGCTGGCCGAAGGCGATGACCGTAGGCTTTGAGGCATCTCTAGGAGCAGACAGGAGAGATGGAGTGAACTTTGGGTGGTGGCGGTAGACATAGAGAGCTGCCTCTGCCTGGCCTGGCTGCCCCCGTGGGGAGTGCCTGGTTTGGCCATCAGGACATACACGCTGCCGTGTCCTGGGGACACCGGTGGAGTTGTCCTGCCAAAGTACGTGGCCCAGTACCTGTGGCTGACCCTGCTTCAGCACATCGCCTGGCTGCCCCTGGTGCTGGTGGGGTGTGGGCCTGGTGGGACCACTGTGCTAGGCTGAGCTGTTCGCTCTTGCTGCGTCCTGTCGGGCTTGTCCATGCTCTTGGCCTGGCAGTGTGGGAGCTGTGTGAGCTGAGCATCCGTGGTTGGGAGCTGCTTGCCTGGGCCAGCACACTGCCCGCAGCACCCACCAACCTCTGGCTCCCTTGTCAGGGATGCTGGGTGGGATCCCAGCAGGCACACGCATACCTCAGCACCTGTGGTGATGGCAGGCAGACACTTGTACAGACCCAGACAGCACCCATGGCCTCATCTTGCTCACCTGTCTGAGGTGAGCTCATGGCAGGGTGCGCATGTGCATGTATGGGGCAGATGCTTCTGGCAACCAAGCTCTGCCACTGCCCAGGAGCTGCCCCTGCCCCCCAGCCACTGTCACTTGGGCACAAGGGCCCCTGAGACCTGTGTCCCACCCCAGGTGCTGCACCACCACCCAACAAAATACGTGTGAGACCCCTTACTGAGGGAGCAAGGAAGGGACCTTGTGCTAGGACAGGATAGACCGCACTGGTCAGTGCAGAGCATGGCCATGTGCTGGCAGGTGCCAGCCCTTCTTCTCTCCTTGTCCCTCTCCTCCCAGCAGTGCCTAGCTGCCCAGGTCCTGGCCTGCCCCTACTTCCGCTTCCAATCCCTAAAGGTCCCCCCGTGTCCTGCACTTGCAGGCAGGCACTCCACTGCACCCAGGCAGTGTCAGCACTGGGTGCCCCCCATGGCTGGGCTGAGGCTGCCTTGGGTTAGCATGCCTTTCCTCCTCACATACCAGTGCCTAGGGACAGCCCTAGCCCTCCCCTATATCCAGGAAGCCGCTGTGGGGACAGAGCTGGGGCCTAAAGGGAGAGGATCAATCCCAGATGTGTGAGGTGGTGAGCCCCACTCTGTTGCTGTCTGCTCAGCACTGTGTCACCCCCAGGTGTCTGCCCCAACGCTGGGGTGGGTGGTGTAGGAGCGGTTGGTGACAGGGGCCATCTCTAGGGAAGAAGCTGAGTGAAAGGTCAATGACCCACTTCAAAAAAAAATAAATAGCGAACCAATCCCTCCTGTTGCCACCAAGGACCCGACAGTCCCCAAGGGAGCCTGGTACAGGCTGGCGTAGGGGTAGGGGACGGTCCCACAGGCGCTGGGTCACAGAGGCCCCATTGTGTGCCTGGTAAACAGGCTGTGGGATGGGTGCAGGCAAAAAGCAGCAGGGCAGGGGCCACGGGGTGGGCAGAGTGGGTTGGGGTGTCCCTTGTCACCCTCCCCTGCTACAGGGACAGTGACACCAGGACTGTGCCAGGGACCAGTGTGCCTGAAAGAAGGGGATCCCCCAGCTCTAGCATTGCTCCTGGAATGTTCCCATCCTCTCCAGCCCTTCTTCCTCTGGTCTTTGCTTCCCCCGAGATAGCAGCTCTGGGAGTGGCGTGGGCAGCACTAGGGGCACCCATGGGTGCAGCCATGTCCATCCTACAGCCTGCCCTGCTGGGGGTGGCAGCAGATCCTGGGGCCTCAGCACCAGCTTGGGGTCTAGTCTGACCCTGGAGCAAGCTGCAGTTGGCTCCCCTCATCCTGTGCCTCAGTTTCCCCACCTACAGTAGTTCCCCTCCACTCAGCAGCGAGGGCAGTGAGGCTGTGACGTGGCCTTGGCGCTCCTGGTACAAACCAGCAGCAGCTGTGCTGGCAGCATGCCAGGTGCCCACTGCTGCTGGTGGCTGGTGGCACTGATGCCCATCACCAGGGCCTCTGGGCATGAAGCCCAGCCCGGGTGGCCTGCACAATTTGGATCAGGGATTCCTGGCGATTTGCTGTGATTGACCATATGCTGCCAGTGGAAATCCTGTGCAGCTGTAGCCTTCTGAGGGTGAGGAAAGAGTGCCAGGACTCCCTGTGCTGCCCTCCAGTCGCACCTGGAGCTGATGCCAGGGCCTGGCCAAACCCAACCTTGTCCCAGTAGTGTTGAGGTCTGCCCCCTATGTGGCCTTGCAGCTGGGAACAAGTGGTGGCAGCAGGAGGTTGTGCTGGGCAGCTGCTGGCTGTGATAGCACTGCCAGGGTGGGGACCTGCAGCTCTTTGCTGGCCATAAG
>WEIS01044843.1:30884-61513 GCA_013389965.1 Todus mexicanus
GGGCCCTAGCAAGGTGAAAAAAATGGAGCTGGGAGCTCCTGGAGATACGCAGCCAGAGCTCTGGCCAGGGCTGCAGATGCCGGTGTCCGTGGGCTGTGCTGCTGGGAGGAGGTGGCAGAGCAGAGCTGCTGGCTTGACAGGGCTCTGCATGGCATCAAGATGCCCTGTGGCATGCCCACCCAAGTGGGTGCTCTTGTGCGGGTCACATGGTGGGGCCAGGGGAGATGCTGGGAGCCACTGGTGGCAGCGACCTGATGTAATGATGGTGCGAGCCTGTGTTTCAGCAAGTGCCAGTGAGGGAGAGCCCAGTGGCGAATGTGGGTCCGGCTGCAGGTGGTGGCGGGCACTGCCCTGGTTCCTGCCCAGTGCTGACGAGCACTTCATGTTGTGTAGTTTTTTGGTTTGTTTTTTCTTTTTGCTCATGTTTTCTTTTTCTTTCCCACCATCTCCCCTGCCCGCCTGCCCTCCATGCTTCTACTGCATGCGCCAGTCTGTAAGTTGGTGGGGCGGGTGGGTGCCTCCTCCCTTCCCCTGCCTGTGCCAGCTACATATTTTGGGGAGAAATAGCCTGGTTTGGATCAACTCACTCTGGCCTAATCCACACCTCTGTAACCCCGCTGCCTTCCTCTCCTGCTAGTGAAGATGAGCTTCGCCAGTGCAGGGTGGCCCCCGCCACCTCTTCCCTGGGGCTGCGCAGCCAGGATCAACTCGTGGTGGTATTCCCACTGGGTTGGTGGTGCTGGGTTCCCTGGGTGCTGGGGAATGCTGGTGGTGATACCCCCATCCCACAGGCTGCAGAGGGCTCTCCTGGCCAGGTGAAGGCTTGTCCTGTGCCTTCTCGCATCCTTCCTGAGGCAGACCCTGCTGAGTGCTGGCACCCATGTGGTGACCTGTGGTCACCCAGTCTTGCCTGTGCCCCACTCTGTGGGCTGGTCCCTAAGGGGTTGGAGATGGCTTCCTTCCTTGCACCACAACCAGGTTCCTATCCTAGCCCCTTGCAGCTGAGGTGAGCTCGGACGTGGCACCACCAGGAACCTGGAGGCCAGTAAGATGCCACCCACATGCTGGCTTTGTCACCAAAGAGTGGCACGGCCATCACTGTCTGTGTGGCCACCACGGACTGTCCAGCCACCCCAGCAGGCTGCTGACCCATCCCATTTTGTGCCTGTCCCTGCCCTGGGCTGTCCCTTGTCTCTGCCAGAAGCCCATCTTCACCAGCCCCTGCCTGTGATGGCTGTGCTAACAGCACTGACCTGCCTCTAACCACGGGGCCACCAGCTGGGGTGGCGACAGCAGGGTCCCTGCCCAGCATTGCTCAGTGACAACCTCCGGTCCCCTTCAAACCGGGTCCTTCTGGGCTTGCCCTGTCCCAGGTAAGGATGTGGAAAGAGCCTGACAGAGACGATGGCTCAGTGCTGGCAAAGAGGGGGAAGGTTTTCTGTCCCCTTGCTGCTCCTCGTTTCTTCCATTTCCTCCCCACTGTGTCTCCATTTCCACCTAGCTCCAGCAGCCGCAAATCGGGGCAGCCAGGCGGGGGGTGGAGGTGCAGGAAGCTGTGGGTGACAACTTTTGTTTTCCCTCTTGTATTCCTCCTCTTCCTCTTGAGATCTGGCAGTGCCTTGGAGGTTACTAACAAGGAGGGCCAAGAGGCCGGGGGAGGTTGGCAGCTGTCCTGGGGACAAGTGGCAGAAGTCAGCATTGTCCTGGAGTGGGAGGGACCCATCACCCAGGAGGGAGCAGGCAAGGGCTGCCCACATTCCTGGAGGACCACCAGCTGAGGACAGCCTTGGTGGGAAAGCTGCAGACTTCTGACCCTGGCCGCCAGCCTCCCGCGGGGCTTGCAGGGCCCAGCGTGCGCTTCTCTGAACTGAATATCTCTCTGGTGGTCCCCTGCCTCCCCCTGCCTCTCTTCCCTCCCTGCCCGCACCCTTCCTGGCCTCTTCTACGCTCTCTTGCTGGCTCCAGCTTTCTACACTGCGGCCCCACTCACCTCGGCCGGGATCCTGCCCGTCATGCAGTCCCTGTGCCCCGATGGCCAGCGTGATGAGTTCGGCTTCCTGCAGTACTCCAACTCCACGTGAGTCGTGTGCTCGCCAGGCACTCCCTGTACACTCCCTTCTCCTGTCCTGCACACTCCTGCACGCTCCCATGCACAGCCTGCCCCTTCCCGTACTGGCCCTGCCCTGCTGGGGACAAGGCACAAGCTTGTGTCCCCCGGAGTGCTTGGTTGCAGAGTGCTGTGTCCTCAGGGTGCAGGGGACATCTCACTCCATTGCCTCGTGGGCTCCTGTGTGCCTGGTGCTGGGAGGATGATGGAGGTGGCCCCCAGGGACACATCGAGGTTTTGGGGCTGTCCTCTGCACCCCCAGCACAGTGGATTTGTGTGCAGGTGAGGGCAGCTCCTGAAGCAGTGGTACCCTGTGGCAGGCAGCACTGCTGCCCCATGCACCTGAGGGGCTCATCCATTTCAGAGCTCTGTGAAATCATAGAATCATGGAATTGTTTTGGTTGGAAAAGACCTCTAAGATCATCAAGCCCTGCCAGGGCACTGCTAAACCATGTCCCTCAGCACCACATCTCCACAGCTTTGAAACCCCTCCAGGGATCACGGGGACTCCAACCCTGCCCTGGCAGCCTGGGCCAGGCCTGGGGAACCCTTTTAGGGAAGAAATTGCTCCTCATGTCCAGTCTGAACCTCCCCTGGCTCAACTTGAGGCTGTTTCCTCTTGTCCTGTCCCTTGTTACTTGGGAGAAGAGACTAACCCCACCTGGCTCCAACCTCCTGTCAGGGAATTGTTGAGAGCAAGAAGGTCTTCCCTGAGCCTTCTGTTCTCCAGGCTGAACAACCCAAAGTCCCTCAGCCACTCTTCACAAGATTTGTGCTCTAGACCCTTCACCAGCTTTGTTGCTCTTTGGACGTGCTCCAGCACCTCAGTGTCTTGGGGACAACGGGGAAGGTGTCCCCCATCCCTCTCTCCCTGAAGCTGCAGCGGTGCTGGGCTCTTGTAGGGTGACGCAGCTCCTGGAGCACCTCAGTGATGCAGTGGAGCAGAGCAGCCTCTTTGACCCACAGCACCCGGGGTTGGAGGAGGAGCTGGAGTCGCTGCGCCGGCACCTGGAGGCCCTTAGCAGCAGCGAGCCCAGCTCCATGGAGACCCACTTCAGCAACCAAGCAGGTAGGCCCTGTCCAGCCTGCACAGGCAGGGATGGGGATGCCAACCTGTGAGGCACCCAGCGATGTGATGGCAAGGCCCTGCATGGGACTGTGCCACATCCCCAGCGCTGGTGGAGTGCTCTGAGTGCCCCTGCCTTGCTCCTTGCCAGGACCTGGCTTCACGCTGGCATGGGCGGCCAAGGACCAGAGTGAGCTGCACCACTTCCTGACACAAAACCTGTCCCTCCCCAACAGCATGGCTGAGCTGCTCCTAGGCTCCAGCGTTGACCTGCAGGAGGTGTGTGAGGACCTGGGGGAGGTGGGTGGTGACCTGGGGGAGGTGGATGACTGCACACCGCTGCAGGCCCAGGCTTTGCAGGGATCCACACTGCCCCAGCAAATGGATATGTCCTGACCCAGACTGAGCCCTGACCACCGCACCCAGAGGGTGGGAGTCAGTGGACACTCAGCCAGGACTCGTCTGGCCCTGCCACCCCATCTGGTGGACAGCTGGGCAAATGGGTGCCTCTGCTCCTGATGCACTTGGCAGCCCTGCTCCCTTCCCTGGTGCAGGTGTACCGCCTGTTTTTTGGTTCCTTTCCGTTGGTACCTGATGAGACCCATGAGCAAGACCTGTGGGATGGGTTTGGCCCCGGTGAGAAGATGACCCAGCTGGAGGTGAGGAGAAGTGCTGTGTGCAAGAGACAGGGAGGGACAGAGCTCACCCTCTTCGTCCCCTGCACGTCCCACCACAAGGTGATCTGGGGGTGTCCGTCTGTCTGTCCTGGCGGAGAAGTGGTGGGATGGGATGTGGTGGGATGCTGTCAGGTGGCTGGAGCAACAGCAAGGATGGCTGGGTCCCATCCCACTGCTGTCACTGGTTCCCCCAGTGCTTGAGGCACACCAGTGCCCGTGCCTTGGATTCCCATTGCAATGGGTGCTGGCACCACATGGATGGTGGCTGTGGAGGGAGAAGAAAAGATGGTTCCGTCCTGTGGCTGGCGTGCAGGGGACCCACACTCCCTCAGGAACGGTGCTGCACCCATCTGCATGTCCCCTTCCCTCCATGGGAGACTATGGAGGTGTGCACTGTGCAGCCGTTCACATGTGCTTGGGAGGACACACAGAGAGGAGGACCCAGGGGAGCCCCTGCATCATCAGCCAGCCCTGTTGGTCCTCTTGCAGAAGAGCCTCCCCAGTGGCTGGAGGAGCTTGCAGGAAGGGCTGGTCCACCGAGCACTACGGGACCCTGCAGCAGCTCCGCACCGGCCGGTGTTGCTCCGCCTGCTTTCCCACGCCCTGGGCCTCTCCACCGCTGCCCCAGCACCCACCACCTCTGACAGCCCCCAGGCCTTCATCACCGAGATGGAGGTGAGTGACCCGCGGGGCAAACGCAGGCTTGTGAGCAGCTGCTCTGCCAGGGCAGGCACCCTCACAGTGCCATTGCAACTGGGGCTGTGCCCCATGGCTCTCTGCCCCATAGGGTGTCCTCTTCAGCGGGCCGGTGCTGGAGCAGCTGACGTGTGAGCAGAGCCCAGGGGGGCTGCGCCATCTCCTGCGTGTAGCCCCCGGGCAGCAGCCACTGCTGCAGGCGTACCAGACCCTAGCCTGCAATGGCAGCCAGGCCACCCGCCGGGACCGTTTTACCCAACTGGCTGCTGAGCTGCGGGACCAGCTGGACACCCCCAAGATTGTCAGCAGGGTGAGAGCAGGGCTGTGGGACATACCTCCCGCCAGCTATGGGGTAGGCTATGGGGCAGGGACAAATCCTGGACAGGGTTTCCATACTCACTGGGGAATATGTGGGGATGGGGAACCTGTTACATGGGCTCCTGATCACACCTTTACCTCCAACTGGGCCCCGCTCCCCCCCTCCCCCCATGCCCATGGTGGGACCAAAGGTGATTCCCCTTCCTGACACCCGCTTGGATGCTGCCGATTGGATGTGTGTCCCTGCAGGCTTCTCTCCCCAGAACTGGCAATGTCTCCGGTGGCACAGCTTCTCAGGGCAGGCTCTGAGGTCTCTTAACTTCATCCCACCCGAGTCTGACCTGTCCCTTGTCATGGACCACCCTTCCTGCCCAAAGGACACTTCATGTTCCCCAACAAGACCCTGCTGGCATTTGCCTGGTCTCCTGCTGCCCAATAGCCATAGACGCACAGCAGTGAATCTGGGGCTCCAGCTGGGCACAGCTCCAACGTTTTAAGGAAGAAAGTGGACATGTCATTGCTTGGGATCTCCCTTGGTCCACTCCCAGTGGTGAGCAGGGCCCTGTCATCCCAGCCACGGGTAACCCCTTGCTCATTCGTCCTCACAGCTAAAGCTGGATGAGTTGAACAGCACAGCCACCCAGCACCGCCTCCGCACTCTTCTGGAGGACCTGGTGGAGATGGAGAAGGTTCTCCATGACATGGACATCCTCTCAGCACTGGCCAAGCTGCTGCCCAGGGGAGCCTGCGCCACCAGCAAGGCCCCGCTGCCCACTGCCAACAGCACCAGCTGGGCCAGCACCAACACCACTGCTAGCAATGCCACAGTGGAGGAGGAGGGCACCGGGGGAGGCCTGGCTGGTGGCGACAACCCCCAGGGGCAGTTCTCGGCATTCGTGCAGCTCTGGGCCGGGCTGCAGCCCATCCTCTGTGGCAACAACCGGTAGGAGTCCTGGGGGATGTAGGGGCGAGATCTGAGTGCTGTCTGTTTGGGATGGGTGTGGGAGAGTCTACCCTGCCTCTGCCTGTGGCCTGCTTGCCTCTTGATGAGCAGGCAGGAGATGGACGCTGCACCGCATCTTTGTGCCGCAGCTGGGGGAAGCTCCCTGTGCTGAGCAGCACTGAGCTGTCACAGGAGTCCTGAGCAGCAGTGGGGGCTGCCTGCAGCAAGGGGCGCAGTGGAACAGAGTGGGCACCATGAGCTCTCTTTGCAGGACAATTGAGCCTGAGGCGCTGAAGCAGGGCAACATGAGCTCGCTAGGCTTCACCAGCAAAGAGCAGCGAAACCTGGGCCTCCTCGTGCATCTGATGACCAGCAACCCCAAAATCCTGTACGCACCCGTGGGCACTGAAGTGGACAAAGTCATCCTGAAGGTGAGGATGCAGAGGGCAGGACCCCAATCCTTGCTCTCCCACCAGCCCCACTCCACCAAGGACCTTCTGGCCCAGGTGGGGCCGGTACTGAGCAAGAAAGAAGAGGCTAGCTCCCAGCCAGTGCTGCCAGAAGCAGGCAGCTGCCCTGGCTCCTGTTGGGGTAGTGGTGCCTGTTGAGAGGCGGGCAGATACCTCCACGACTGGTTAGCCATCCTGGAGAGCAGAGGCCCCTGCCTCTTCCTGCTGCTTGACCTTCCTCCACCCCTCCAGGCCAACGAAACCTTTGCCTTTGTGGGCAATGTCACCCACTATGCCAAGGCATGGCTGAACATCTCCCCTGAGATCCGTGCCTACCTGGAGGACGGCAGGCTGCAGAGGCGCATCCACTGGCTCCAGCAGGTAGGATAGCGCGGTAGGGACTGAACCTGCCTGGGCTTCACTGCCCCAGGAGCGTGAACAGAGTGTCCTGCCCCATGGCACCTCATAGCTTCTTACGAAGTTTTCAGTTGCTTCTAAGTGCCCACCTTGCTCTTGTGAGAACCAGGCTGGTTCCCTGTCCAGGATGGACGATGTCCCCTTATCCCCAGGAGGGGCATTCTGTGACCATGGGGAGGACAGAGAGGTTAAGGGCCAGCCCGACCAGCCCAACTTCTCCTTCCTGTGTTTCCCTCCCTGTCCTAGTTCACTGCTGACCTCCACAAGCACCCAGAGATCCTGAATGTCTCCGACAGTGATGTTCTCCACAACTTACTCAATGGCAACTTCTCCCTGCCCAATGCCAGTGTTCTGCTTCAGCAGCTGGACACCATTGACAATGCCGCTTGTGGCTGGGTCCACTTCATGGCCAAGGTGAGGTTGTGCCTGCCCATGAGAACGTGGGTGCTGGAGCAACACCTGCTGCCTACAGCCAGGCTTTGCAGGACTGAGGAGGTGTCAGATCTGCTTAGACTTCCTAAAGGCTGTGGGACAGGAGCCTTGGAGAAGATAGTGGCTTCTGCAGTGTGAGGAGCTTTGCGATAGTTGTCAACAGTGGAGATGACCCTCCACTGTTGTGCTCAAAGGGTGGCTGTGGGTGGCACGTGCGGCACTGTGTGCAGGGTCTGCTTGCCAGGCTTGTAAGGGCCAGTGGGATCTCACCAGCTTTCACCTCCCACCAGGTCAGCGTGGATGTTTTCAAAGGCTTCCCAGATGAGGAGAGCATTGTCAACTACACGCTGAACCAGGCCTACCAGGACAACGTCACGGTTTTTGCCAGTATGTCCCTGGGAACCAGCCCCCTTGCAGGGATCCCTGAAGCCATGTCCTTCTCCAGTTGTGCTCTGGGCTGGAGCCACTGGCTTTGGGACATGGCTCCCTCCGTGCATGTGTTGGGTGAATGAACAGACTGAGCATCTCATGGCACCCCTCCTCTGCCTCTGGCTGAGCCCTGCTGGGCATAGTGCCCTACTGCTGCCTGCAGTCCACATGCCCTCATATCCCACACCAGAGCTGTGCCCAGCCTCCTCATCTGCGGCAGCCCTCGTGGTGCCTTCAGCTGGGACATGCTGAACCCTTCCACGTCCCGGTCTGGTGCTGCGGGCTGGCCATCTCCCATGGTGCCAGCAAGACCTCTGCCTCTCTCACCACCCGCAGGCGTCATCTTCCAGACCAACAGGGATGGCTCCCTGCCCCCACACGTCATGTACAAGATCCGTCAGAACTCCAGCTTCACTGAGAAGACTAATGAGATCCGTCGGGCATACTGGCGGCCTGGCCCCAACACCGGTGGCCGCTTCTACTTCCTCTATGGTTTTGTCTGGATCCAGGGTGAGTGCCAGTTCCTTGCTACAGCTGCCTGTGTCCCCAGCCCCTGCTCACACTGCCTGCTCAGCCTGGCCTCTCCTCCTTCTCCCCAGACATGATGGAGCGTGCCCTCATCAACACATTCGTTGGCCACGACGTGGTGGAGCCTGGCAACTATGTACAGATGTTCCCATACCCGTGTTATACCCGGGATGAGTGAGTAACACCCGTGTGGGCAGAGTGAGCAGGACCTTCCCTGTTCCCCTTTGCATGCCAGGACACTTCAACTGGGAAAAGGGGACAAGTTTGGGGGCCTGAGAGAGTCTGGTGACATTGGGAGTGATGAGCAACCAGTTTGAGCTCTGTTCCTTGTACTACTAGGCTAGGCAAGCAGGGGGAGGACTTTGTGCATAGTTTGCAGACAAAGTGAGGAACTCATGGCTGTGGAGTCTTGGAGGCTGAAAGACCTGGGGAGAGCAAGAGGGGCGTGATGAATGGATGGTGCGTGGGTCTCTTGGTGGTCATAGAACATAGTGGTCTGGAGGGAGTACCTGGAGAAGTCCCAGAGCCACTAGCCCCCCAGGGCAGGAGGGTAGATAGGGCCCATCCACACCAGGCTAGGCTGGGCACTGGGATGAGCTCATGGCTGCTGCGTGTCTGCCTGCCAGGACACCAAACTGTCCTATGAGCTCATCAGAGAAGCTCTTTCAGGGCACTAAGAAGCTGCTGGACTGGAGGGCTGATCATCTCTGGGTGGTGGGAGAGCCCCTCTGCTGCTCTGTGCCCCAGAGTCTCCCCGCGTCTCTGCAGTGCTGTTACCATCCAGCTCTCCCCTCTCTCTCTCCCCTACTAGCTTCCTCTTCGTCATTGAGCACATGATGCCCCTGTGCATGGTGATCTCTTGGGTCTACTCTGTGGCCATGATGATCCAGCACATTGTGACAGAGAAGGAGCATCGCCTGAAAGAGGTGGGGATGGTGGGAGAGATCCCTGGGGAGGAGCTGGCATCTCTGAGCTCTGAGTCCTGTGCTGCATCCATGGGCACCATCCCGTGTCTGTGGGGTGTGTGAGCTGTGGTGGGTGCAGATCCCACGTCTCCGGGCTGAGCTGGTCCTGAGTATCTCTGGCACGAGTCCTACTCGGTGCTGGAGGGAGCCGGGCGTGTTGGCACCCTTATACAGAAGGCTATGCGCTGCCTGCTGCCAGCTGCCCATGAGGAATTCTCAGTGCTGTCCATGGCTCTCCCAGCCGCTGCATGTGAAGCAGCATGGAAGGGCACCGCCCCACTGAGCAGTGTTTGCCTTGCAGGTGATGAAGATGATGGGCTTGAACAACGCGGTGCATTGGGTGGCTTGGTTCATCACTGGCTTTGTCCAGCTCTCCATCTCAGTCACGGCACTCACCGCCATCCTGAAGTATGGCAAGGTCCTCATGCACAGTGATGTCCTCATCATCTGGCTCTTTCTTGCCATCTATGCAGTGGCCACCATCATGTTCTGGTGAGCTGCCTTGTCTACTCTATGGGGTGAGGGGACACGGGCAGTGCCTGAGGTCCTTGTGCCATGGGGTGAGGGTGCTAGGAGCTGTGTGGGCAAGGGGCAGTGGAGGAGGGGCACAGTTCCCCCCTGCCAGCTGATTTGAGGAGCCAATTTTTCACTTCAACATCACCAAAAACAGGTGGTGTGGGAAAAGCCCTGGTGGGTGGGATCCGAGATGATGTTGTCCTCTCTGCAGCTTCCTGGTGTCAGTGCTCTACTCCAAAGCCAAGCTGGCCTCTGCCTGTGGTGGCATCATCTATTTTCTCAGCTACGTGCCCTACATGTATGTGGCCATCCGGGAGGAGGTGGCGCATGACAAGATCACAGCCTTTGAGAAGTGCATTGCGGTGAGTTGGCTGTGGCTGCTGGCGAGGTGCTTGGTCCCAGATTTATCCCGGGCTCCCCATGTCTAGTATACAGGCTACCAAGCTGTCACCAAGTCCTGGGCTGCCCATATGAACCAACTCCCTGTAGGGCTTTGGAGGCATCTCCAGAAGGTTCGATGCCTCACAGAGCAGTGGGGATTTCCACCAGGCTGAGTGGGGCTGCACGTGTTCCTTCAAAGTTGACCTGTGGTTCCTGCTGATGTCCCCTTCCCTCCACCTCTCCGCAGTCTCTCATGTCTACCACAGCCTTCGGGCTGGGCTCCAAGTACTTTGCGCTGTACGAGGTGGCCGGTGTGGGCATCCAGTGGCACACCTTCAGCCAGTCGCCCGTGGAAGGAGATGACTTCAACCTCCTGCTATCCATGATGATGCTAATCGTGGACGCTGTGGTGTATGGTGTGCTCACGTGGTACATTGAGGCTGTGCACCCAGGTACGTGTGGGCTGTGGAGCACGAGGGCACCTCTGGTCTTACGGGAGCCTCCTCTCTGGGGACCTGCTGGTTCCTAGTGGTGCTGAGCCCTGACTCGTACAACACGTGCCTTCAGAGTCTCCTTCACGTGTCCTGTTGGGGACACCTGCCCACATGTCCTGACCCACTGATGACACCAGCAGGTCTCTTGGAGTTCTTCAGTCACGTGTCTCAGTTCACTGGCCAAAGCCAAGTGTCCATGGCTGGAGCACTGCTCCTCATTATCACCCGCCTGGGGAGGGATCTCACCTGCTTTCTTTGCTTTCCCAGTAAAACTGAAGTATGAACTAGGCCCAACTCAAAGCCCAAAGGGTTTTGCTTCCATGCACAGCCCAACCGTCCATGCCCGTACGCATGCTGACCTCTGTCCCAGCCATCTGCCGGCTTCTGTGTGGATATGAGTGTGGGGTTGGGCCTGGCCTCATAGGAGTTGTGCTTTCAGGCATGTTTGGCTTGCCGCGGCCCTGGTACTTCCCCTTCCAGAAGTCCTACTGGCTGGGCAACGGGAGAGTGGAGACTTGGGAGTGGACCTGGCCCTGGTCTCGCACCACCCGCCTCAGCATCATGGAGGAGGATCAGGCCTGTGCCATGGAGAGCCGGAGGCTGGGTAAGGGCTGACAGGGGTGGTGGGAGGTGGCCTGGCGAATGCCTTTGTCTCTACTACAAAATCTTGCATGGACCTCTGTGTGTCCTCTGTGCCCTTGTTGGGGCAGGATCCTGGGCCAGGTGCTGCTGCCTGTCTGGGAGCTGCTGCCCATGGCACAGGACAGGGGAAGCTGGCGAGGAGCAGAGGGAAAGGGGCCATGAGCCAGCACAGCCACAATGAGAGCTCCCCTGGGGAGCCCCACTCTGCCAAGCTTGGTCTCCCTGCCTACCCACTGGCTTCTCACCATTCCACTCTTGCAGCAGAGGAGACACGAGGTATCGAGGAGGAGCCGACCCACCTTCCCTTGGTTGTCTGCATTGACAAGCTCACCAAGGTCTACAAGACAGATAAGAAGCTGGCACTGAACAAGCTGAGCCTCAACCTGTATGAGAACCAGGTGGTGTCCTTCCTGGGGCACAACGGTGCAGGCAAAACCACCACCATGTGAGTGCCTGTCAGGGTGGATGTGGGCTGTGTCCTCCTGGGCAGCTGCAGTGGCTGGGGAAGGTGCTGTGTGATGTCCTTGCAGGGCCCTGTGGCAGCTGGTGCCAAGCGCAGAAGGCCGCAGTGTGGATGTGAGGGTGGCACAAGAGGGGAAGAGGCAGTGAGAATGTGGCTCTGCGCTGACATTCCTCTGCCCAGGGCCCAACAGATGCTCCTGGAGGTGGTGGTTGAAATTGGGACCAGATGGAGGCATATGAGGAGGCTCACCTCATTGCCTTCCTCCATCCATCCAGGTCCATTCTCACCGGCTTGTTCCCTCCGACCTCGGGCTCCGCTACCATCTATGGTCACGATATCCGGACAGAGATGGATGAGATACGGAAGAACCTGGGCATGTGTCCCCAACACAATGTGCTCTTTGACCGGTTGACAGTGGAGGAGCACCTCTGGTTCTACTCACAGCTCAAGAGCATGGCAGAGGAGGAGATCCGCAAGGAGATGGACAAGTAGGCATTCCCCAGCTCCTTCTGCCCCTTCTGTGCCTTTTGCATGAGTGGGTCTGTTTCCAGCTGGCTGAGCCATGGTGGGTTATCTGGTAGCAGAGATGTTCCCTGGAGCAGCTCCACCACGTGTCTTCCAAAACTTGTGGTATCAGCTGTGGAAGCCAGCAGAAGATGCTTCTGTAGCCTGGCTGAGGCTGGGCTGTCCCAGCAGCCAAGGGCCATGGGTACCACATAGGGAAGAGGCATTGTGCGCTCCCTGCCTGTACTGGGTGCCAGTACGACCTCCCCCAGCATCCCTGGTGCTTGTCCCCTGTCCCCAGGATGATTGAGGACCTGGAGCTCTCCAACAAACGCCACTCCCTGGTGCAGACCCTCTCGGGAGGCATGAAGCGGAAGCTGTCAGTGGCCATCGCCTTCGTGGGTGGGTCTCGGGCTGTGATCTTGGATGAGCCCACAGCTGGTGTGGACCCATATGCACGCAGGGCCATCTGGGACCTCATCCTCAAGTACAAGCCAGGTAAGTGAAGGTGGGCAGAGCCCAGCATTGCTTCTCTGGCTGCGGTGCTCCTGGCCCCTCCACTGAGGCTCTGTGCCACCATCAGGGAGGACCATCCTGCTCTCCACACACCACATGGATGAGGCTGACCTGCTGGGTGACCGCATCGCTATCATCTCCCATGGCAAGCTCAAGTGCTGCGGCTCCCCTCTCTTCCTCAAGAGCACCTACGGTGATGGCTACAAGCTGACAGTGGTGAAGAAGCAGTCATACACCAGGAACAGCACAGGTCTGGGGTGAAATGGGACCCTGTGTTTAGAGGAGTAGATGGGAACAGCCTTTCTTCAGCCAGGAAAAGAAGCACTCAAGTGCTCCCATCTTGAGTCTCCTTAGGCCACATGGAGGGTGGAGGAGGGTGAGGATGAGTCAGGGGTGTAGGAAGTGGCATCACTCAGCCTTGATTTCTCCCGTCGGGGTCCTGGGTTAGACCTTGCATAGGCTGCAGTGCTTAGCACCATCTTCATGCCAGGCAGGGTGGCCAGGAGCTGCCAGCACCCCGTGGTAGAGGCTGGAGGAGCCCCTGCGGTGCTGGAGTGTAGGGTGGATGCAGTGGGTCCTGGTGGGAGGATGGGAGTGAAGTGACTGAGCAGTGCTGCCCCTCTGCCACAGAGCCAGGCCAGCCACACAGCCCCCCGGCCCACTCCTCTGTCAGCCCCTGCTCCGAGCCTCGTGTCTCCCAGTTCATCAAGAAATACGTGGCTTCCTGCCTCCTCATCTCGGACACCAACACTGAGCTCTCCTACATCCTGCCCAGCGAGGCTGTCAAGAAGGGCTGCTTCGAGAGGCTCTTCCAGGTACCTGCTGGGGCTGGCAGGGTGGGCAGGCAGGCAGTGGCAGGGGGCTGTGGCACTGTGGGAAATCCCTGGTCTCCTCATGCAGCACTTTGCCTCCGCAGCACTTGGAACAGAGCCTGGAGGAGCTGGACCTCACCAGTTTTGGGCTGATGGACACCACGCTGGAAGAGGTCTTCCTGAAGGTGTCTGAGGAGGACCAGTCTCTGGAGAACAGCGACGTGGGTACGGGTGGTGGCCGAGCGCACGGTACTGCTGGGGCTGGCAAGGGGATGTGTGCCTTTGTGAGGGCTTGGTGGCTCCTCTCCCCTTGTGCATAGTTGCAGGAATCCCTTTTCTCAAGGGAAGGAGTGGTCTCCAGATCCTTCCCTGTCCTTGCTGTACCACAGTATGGCCAGTGGCAACCCCCTTCTCCTTCCAGACATGAAGGAGTCCAAGAAGGATGCCCTGCGGCCACCCTCCCCTGAGCTGGGCCCAAAACCTGAGGCCAACGGGGAGCCCCTTGCTGAAGCGGCCGTGCCAGAGAAGCCCGAGGTGGAGCTCAGCAACCTGGTGACCTGCTCCAAGCTGGCCCAGTCGCAGGCATCCCTGCAGTCGGCCTCCTCGGTGGGCTCCGTGCGGGGTGATGAAGGTGGGGCTTATTCCGAGTTCTTTGGGGATTACGTGCCCCTGTTCGATAACCGGCAGGACCCTGATAACATCAGTCTGCAAGGTTGGTGCCACTGGTGCCCGGCCAGTGGCAGGGCCAGGGGAGGTGCTTGGCTGGGACACGGAGTGGGGCTGGGGCAATAGCAGCCTCCGTCCTCCTGCAGCTGGACAGGGCGGAGCTGGCCCTGGCCGGGACACATGGGTGTGCTGGGGGTGGGGGTCGTGCCTGCTGGGGTGAGACCCTGCAGCAGGTCTGATGGTGCATCTACCGACACTGCCCCCAGAGAACCTCAGACTGGTGGGGAAGGCTTGGAAAAAGCGCTTCCACCAGTCTGCACCCTCAAACTCATGGAGTGTGCATGGGAGGGTCCCATGCCAAGGCACAGAGCCCACGGGTGCAGCCAGTGTTGGCTCTGCCCTTTGCCTCTCTCCGTCCCGTGGGTGCCACCTTGCAGACTGGCCCCACTAATGCGCTCCCTCCTCACACAGCGCCTGGTTGGGTTGTCTCCTCTTGGCCCTTGGGCACGGACCCATCTTCCAGCTGGTGACTTCATCCTCCATACCCTGACCGAGGTGTAGGGCTCTCCCTACCTGGATGCTGGGATTGCTGGAGAATGGGGAATGCAGGGCAGGTGCCCTGAGGCAGCTGGTTTATTCACAAATATTTTTCTGTGTTATGCCAGCAACTGTTGCTGTGATTAATTCTGGAGTGGACCACCCTGGCTCCCCAGCCTGGGCTGCTCAGAGTGTTGAGATTTGGGTTGTAAGAGACAGAGCTGAGGCAGTGCCACAGCAGAGCTCCCGAAGTCCCAGCCCCATGCCTGCTGCTTCCTCCTGGCCCTTGTCCCATGCACTGTTCCTGACTACACTGACCCCTTGCTAGCTGGGAAAATGGAGTGGTTCTGCTGAAAAGTGCCATCTTAGATTTTTTTTTAAAAACCTATTGTCTAAATTTCCCTTTTGGGGCCAAGGGGAACCCACCAGCCTGCTGCCTTGCTTCATGCCACGATGCTGCCATTGCTTGCTGACCATCAGGGCCACCCTGTCCTTTGGGGTGGCTGCACTCAGCTCTGGTGCCCTGCTCAGCTCTCCGGGGGCTAAGGCAGGCACAGGAGCAGCTATGCCGGGTGCTGATGTCCCTTTCCCCTCTCAGAGCAAGAGGCAGAGATGGAGGCAGAGGATGGTGACCTGGCTGGGCAGGGCAGCTTCAAGCTGGAGGGCTCGTGGCTGAAGCTGCGACAGTTCCACGGGCTGATTGTCAAACGCTTCCACTGTGCCAAGCGCAACACCAAGGCCCTCTTCTCGCAGATCCTCCTGCCTGCCTTCTTTGTCTGTGTGGCCATGACGGTGGCCCTCTCTGTGCCAGAAATAGGTATGTCTGAGCCACACCGGGGGCTGCAGGTGGCCCTTTCTGCCTGCCACAGTGTGGCCAGTGGGGACACTTTCTGGGCATTGGTGAGGACAGGCTCAGCCAGTCTGTCTGCACACAGTGGTGCTGCAGGTGCAAGTGGGTTCCTATCCTTGCCCCAACAGGTGACCTGCCGCCCCTCATCCTGTCGCCGTCGCAGTACCACAACTACACCCAGCCCAAGGGCAACTTCATTCCGTATGCCAATGAGGAGCGGCATGAGTACCGGTAAGAGCTGCCGCTCGCTGGTCACCAGTGTCCTGTACCCCATCCCCATCCCTGCCTCGATCCCTGGGACTGCGGTGGGGGCAGCAGGGACAGCAGCCTGCAGCAGGGCTGGCCCTGGGGCTGGCTCAGACTTGGAGCAGAGCCTGGCCAGTGCCATGGCTGCTTGCAGAAGGCAGCCTCCATCCTCCCCAGAGTGTGTCTGGGAGAGGTGCCAGCCCTCACTCTGGCTGTGATCAGCAGCTCAGTTCATGCCAGGCATGGGCTGTGTGTGCCTGTTCAGCCATGATAAGTGCCAAGACCTCAGGAAGGTTCCAGCAGAAAATGGCCAAGGTGGTGAGACCTGTCTTGCCTCCTCCTCACCTGCTTCTCTCCCTACAGCATCAGGCTGTCTCCAGACGCCAGCCCCCAGCAGCTGGTGAACACCTTCCGCCTGCCCTCTGGTGTAGGGGCCACCTGCGTGCTCAAGACGGCCTTCAACAACACGCTGGACCAGCCCATGCAGACCCTCAACCTCAACAGCAATGAGTCCAAGATGCTGGCGGCCAAGTACTTCGACGCCATGTGCATTGACTCCTTCACCCAGGGCCTGCCGCTCTCCAACTTTGTGCCACCTCCTCCATCTCCGGCTCCATCCGACTACCCCATCTCAGTGGATGAGGACTTGCTCCATGCCTGGAACTCCACAACCTTCTCTTCTGCTGTCAAAGGTATCATCTATGCTTGGTGCTCAAAGTATCTGGGCCTGGGATTCATCTCCAGCCGGGCAATGATAGATCTCCTCCCCTGCAGAGGCAGCTCCAGGGTCCCCTTGGAAGTGCTTGTCAGTTTGGCCTGGTGACAGCAGAGTGTCGCATCACTGAGCTGAGCTCCTGGCTCAGAGCTGCTGTTGTCCCTGGAGCCCTGCTCCCCATTCAGCTCCAGCAGTGCCAGTGGAGCTCCCTGGGATGGTGCTACCATCGAGAACCCTGTGGCCAGCTTTGTGTCACCCTCTCTGGGCTATGATCCCCAGCCATTGCCTCCTCCAACCACACTTTATGCCCCCTCTCTAAAATGTTTCTGTCCCCCTGGAGTTTTCCCCTGCATCCATCTCTTGGTCTGTCTCAGTCATCAGGACACAAGAGCTCTCTCGCTGAGCAAGCTCTAGCTGTGGGGCAGAGTGCTCCCTCCTCGCCTGCTGGGACCCCTCGTCTCAGCCTCCTGCCCCCGTGTTGTCGCAGGCAGCCAGAGCAGGCAGGAGCCTGGCTGTGACCTGCCCTCTGTGCTCTTCAGAGACCATCACTTCGGCCCCTGCCCTGCCCCACATCGTCCATGAGCCCATCAAGTGCACGTGCTCCATGCAGGGGACTGGCTTCTCGTGCCCCAGCGGTGTGGGGGGCCACCCCCCACAGATGAAAGTGGTGACAGGGGACATTCTGGCAGACATCACAGGGCGCAATGTCTCTGAATATCTGCTCTACACCTCAGACCGCTTCCGGCTGCACAGGTAAGAGTGATGGCGGGGAGGGTCTGCCCTGTGCCGCAGAGCCGGGAGGGGTGACCCGAGACCCGGAGACGCCTGCCCGGGGCGCTGGCAGGAGCCAGGAGCGTGGCAGGAGCTCATGGCCCTGTTCCCAGAGGCAGGGGACAGCGGTCACAGCTTGGTCCCACAGGTACGGGGCACTTACCTTTGGCAACATCCAGAAATCCATCCCAGCGTCCTTTGGTGCCAGGGCTCCTGCCACGGTGCGCAAGATTGCTGTCCGGAGAACGGCCCAGGTGGGAATGCGCCGCCCCCCTTGGCTGCTGGGAAATGGGTGGGCAGTGGCAGCCATGGCGTGGTTGGGGAGGAGGAGGGGGTAGGTGCCACTGCCTGCGTGGCAGGGACCCCTTGCTCACCGCTCTGCGGCAGTGCTCTGCACTGAGGAAACTGGTGGGGCTCTTGCCCCATGGTCAGCAGTGCCCTGCTCTTCCCACAGCCACGAGCACAGGAAGCCTGCCCTGCGGCTCTCCCATCCCGTCCCACCTCATCCTGTCTCACTCCATCCCACCTTGTCTAATCCCATCCCTCCCTTCCCGTACATCTACCATGGGCTCAGCTCTCTGGCCACTTCTCACCACTCTGCTCCTCCAGGTGTTCTACAACAACAAGGGCTACCACAGCATGCCCACCTACCTCAATGCTCTCAACAACGCCATCCTGCGAGCCAACCTGCCCAAGAGCAAAGGCAACCCTGCTGCCTACGGTGAGGAGCTGCAGATGTTCAAAGGCAGCGTGTCAGGAACAGATTTAGAGCACAGTCCAACCAGGCTCTGAAGTGCCATGTCCTACCAAGCAGACCAGTGCCCAGTTGAGGCTGTGGAGTCACAGACCTTGGCTGTGAGATCTGGGCTGGGCAGGGGCTGGGCTGGGGCTGGGGCAGAACCTCCTAATGTGCTGCCTACTGGCAGCTGAACTTGCCATGTGTCCGCAGATGCTCTCTGGAGCTGAGGAGGGGTGGCTGGGCCTCAAGGTGCTCAGTGGCAGGCAATAAACCTGTCCTTCCACTCAGAGCCAGGACCAGGCAGGCTGGGGGCAAGATTTTCTCTCCTGAGCCAGCTTTCATGCTTGTGTTTCTTCTTGGGCCTTCCTGCAGGCATTACGGTCACCAACCACCCCATGAACAAGACAAGCGCCAGCCTGTCCCTGGATTACCTGTAGGTCCAGGGAGCAGGTTGGAGGGTGGGTGACTGTTTTGGGGAAGGGAGGGAGCACCTTGCTGTAGCTGCAGGGCAATGACAGGGCTTCTGCCCTCGGGCTTGGCACAAGGACTGGGTGGGGGTGACGTGGGAGTCCCTGTGCCGTGCCCTGCCCTATGCACAATGACTGTTCCGTGCCAGGACAGCTGGCGCTTGCCTGGGCAGCTGAGGGTCACAGGACACCTGCTCTCCTCCTTGCTCTCTATGCAGCCTGCAAGGCACGGACGTGGTGATTGCCATCTTCATCATAGTGGCTATGTCCTTTGTGCCGGCCAGCTTCGTGGTGTTCCTGGTGGCCGAAAAGGCCACCAAAGCCAAACACCTGCAGTTCGTGAGTGGCTGTGACCCTGTCATCTACTGGTTGGCCAACTACGTGTGGGACATGGTGAGCAGCACATGTGGCCCCACTGGCTAAGACCCCCGGACCAAGCAGGGGGGTGGGCAGTCACAGAAGTTTCTGTCTTCTCCAGCTCAACTACCTGGTGCCAGCCACATGCTGCATCATCATCCTGTTTGTGTTTGACCTCCCGGCGTACACCTCTCCCACCAACTTCCCCGCCGTCCTCTCACTCTTCCTGCTCTACGGGTATGTCGCTCAGAGGGGTGGTCGGGCTTCACTGGTGGGTCCCACATCTGCGCTGTGGCCACGTGACCAGGATCTGGCCTCAGGGCTGCCGTGCTGCAAGGGCTGGGTGGGAGAGCCCAGGGAGGACAGGGCTGGGAGGTGGGCAATCCTGAGGCTTGGTGGTTGGCACTGTCCTGTCCCTCTCTTGCCATGCTGATTTGTGCTCCTGCTGCTCGCCTTCCCAGCTGGTCCATCACCCCCATCATGTACCCTGCCTCCTTCTGGTTCGAGGTGCCCAGCTCCGCCTATGTCTTCCTCATTGTCATCAATCTCTTCATTGGCATCACAGCCACCGTCGCCACGTTCCTGCTGCAGCTCTTTGAGCATGACAAGGTATCGGATTCACAGCTCTGCCTGGGGCCACCAGGGAGGGAGAAGCTGTCATGATGTGATGGGGCAGCTCAGGATGGGAGGGACCTCGGGAAGTCTCTGTTCCAAACTCCTGCCCCCAGCAGGGTCAGCTGTGGGACCTGACGAGGCTGTATCTTGGGGTGATTTGATCCTACCATGTGCTCACTGTCCTTGGGGAAGTTTCTGGTGGTCATGTCCTGTCTGTCCATCCCCACAGGATCTGAAGGTGGTGAATAGCTACTTGAAGAGCTGCTTCCTTGTGTTCCCCAACTACAACCTGGGCCATGGCTTAATGGAGATGGCCTACAACGAGTACATCAATGAATACTATGCCAAGATCGGTATGGCCGCTTGTTCCCAGGCATGTGGGGCTGGGGGGGACCACAGCGTTGACATTTCCCCTCTGTCTGCCCTGTGGAGCTTCTCAAGGCCCAGAGCAACCTGGAGCAAAGTCGGGGCAGTGTACTAGAGCAGGGTGCAGGAAGAGACACAGTTGAGGGTCAGCTGTGGTGTGGTGCCAGAAATGGTTCCTTGTGCCATTCCAGGTAGCCCCTCCACTGGGAGAGGAGGTTGTGAACCCTAGCAGAGTTGTGTGTTTTCACTGCTGTTGCACACCTGCCTGTGGTTGAGCCATGGTGGAGCCACGATGGGGCTGTGGTAGGGCCATGATGGAGCCATGGTGTAACCAGCCCTGGTGCCAGCAGCACCAGGCAGCTGTGGCAGGGGAGGGGACACAGGACAGTCTCATTGTCACAGGTCAGCTCAAGATGTATGACCAGGTTGTGCTCATGGGAAGGTGTCCCCAGCCACTCTCTACTCTTCCTCCCACTCAGGGCAGTTTGATAAAATGAAATCACCTTTTGAGTGGGACATCGTGACACGGGGGCTTGTTGCCATGACAATCGAAGGCTTCGTTGGTTTCTTCATCACTATCATGTGCCAGTACAACTTCTTCCGGAAGCCGCAGTGAGTGTGTGGCAGGGAGCGAGGTGCAGGCTGCAGGGGCTGACCGGGGGGAAAAGCTTTGCCATTAGGGCTGCTTGGCTCGAGGCGGCCCTTCCAGTGGGTGTGAGCTGAGCGCTGCCCGTCCCCAGCAGGGACACAGGCGGGCAGCTCCCCTTCCAGCACCCCCTGCCCTGTGCCCTCCCACAGGCGATTGCCCGTATCCACCAAACCGATTGAGGATGACATCGATGTGGCCAACGAGCGGCACCGTGTCCTGCGTGGTGATGCTGACAACGACATGCTGAAGATCGAAAACCTCACCAAGGTGCAGCAGTGGGGCAGTGGTGGGGTGTGGGGTGCGCCAGAGCTGCAGAGAGATGCCTCGGAGCCATCCCATCAGAGAGATGTGGGTCAGGGCTGGGGGCCCAGATAGATGCTGAGCCCCTGGCCCCACCAGGTGTACAAGTCCCGCAAGATTGGGCGCATCCTGGCCGTCGACCGGCTGTGCGTGGGCGTGCGGCCCGGGGAATGCTTCGGGCTGCTGGGTGTCAACGGTGCAGGCAAGACAACCACCTTCAAGATGCTGACAGGGGATGAGAGCACCACGGGCGGAGAGGCCTTCGTTAATGGGCACAGGTCAGGGGGCAAGGGCTGTGTGGGAGGTGGGGACTGCCCGCTGTCCTGGGGGTGGGGTGGGCTCTGCTCAGGGGTATGCCAGGATGAAGCTCTGTGAGTCTACCCATGTGGCTCTGTGGGAAGCTGCAGCCCTGTGTCCTGCTGAGGGATGGTGAGTGACACCAGCTCTCAACCAACGCTGCCTGTTGCGGGCTACCTGGTAGAAGATGCTCCAGTCGGCATAAAGACGTATGAAAGGGGGGTGACCATTGGGGTGCTTCCAAAAATTCCTTCTTCCATGGCCCCTCCATCCTCTCCCACAGCATCCTGAAGGAGCTCCTGCAGGTTCAGCAGAGCTTGGGCTACTGCCCCCAGTTCGATGCACTCTTTGATGAGCTGACGGCCCAGGAGCACCTGGAGCTCTACACCCGCCTGCGTGGCATCCCCTGGAAGGACGAGGAGCGGGTAGGGCTCTGGGTGGGCAATTGTGAGTGCCTATGGGTTGGGGCTGTGCCGTGGGAGCGGCATCTCACTGGGCATCAGTGGGCACCTGAGCTAGAACTGCTACCCTCATGGCAGTGCCACCCCAGTGATGTGCCCATAGGTGGTGTTGGCGCTGGGCACACATGCTTGCAGCCCATCACCAACATTCATGGCTGTGCCGGGGGCTGCTGTGGGGCTACTCTAACTGGCACATCAGTTGTGATTCCATTGGCAGCTGGCCTGTGCTGCAGAGCCCAGCCGCTTGCCCACTGTTCTTGGCAGGGTGACAGCAGCCCCTCCATGCCTTGCAGGTGGTCAAGTGGGCACTGAAGAAGCTGGAGCTGACTAAGTATGCTGACAAGCCTGCCAGCACCTACAGTGGGGGCAACAAGAGGAAGCTGTCCACAGCTATTGCACTGATCGGATACCCAGCTTTCATCTTCCTGGTGCGTTTTGGGTTCCAGCACCCAACCCATGAGGTCCTTCTGCCACCCTACCATGCACTGGGCTTGGGTGGAAAATCACCCTGGGTGGGAGCTGTCTGCCCCCAGCTCCACCACAAGTGTCTTGGGCAGTGGAATGGTGTCCTGAGCCAGGTTCAGGACAGGAGGGGGTGGCAGGGTCTCCCTGTGGGCTGGTGTGTCTGAGGGTGCTCTCTATCCCACAGGATGAGCCCACCACGGGGATGGACCCCAAGGCACGGCGCTTCCTCTGGAACCTTATCTTGGATGTCATCAAAACGGGTCGCTCCGTGGTGCTTACGTCCCACAGGTCTGGGTGGGCTTCTGGCTGCACCTCATGTGTGTAGGCTCCTGGGGCGCTGGGTGGATGGGAGGGGGCTCTTTGACCCCGGGGCATGGCATTCATCAGGGGCAGGAGGTGCAGAGGGAACCCAGGACATCCTCTGTTGCCTTCTCCCATCCCTGGTGGTGTGACCACAGCACCTGAGTGATGGCCTGGGGAGCTCGACTCTCTGCCTGTCGCAGCCATGGCCCCTGGCACTGTCCCTCCTGTGCCACCCTGCTGAAGCTCACCCTTTCTCTCCAGCATGGAGGAGTGCGAGGCTCTCTGCACCCGCCTGGCCATCATGGTGAACGGGCGGCTGAAGTGTCTCGGCAGCATCCAGCACCTGAAGAACCGGTAAGAGCTCAGTGTGGGTACAGCCCCCCACGTGAGCTGTGGGCTGAGAGGGGCTTGGCCCCCGCAGCAGGATGATGAGGCGGCACCCACTGCAAGATGTGAGCCCTTTGGTGCTGGTTGGGAGGGTGGGCAGGGGATGGACTCGCTCCACCATCTTGCACCATCCTGGCAGATGCCGCAGCTGCCACAGAGCATCAGCCCCTTATGTGAGGTGTGTCCTTCCCTGCGGAGGTGCAGGCTGGGGTGGGGCAGGTCTGCACAGGGTCCCTTGTCCCTCTGCAGGTTCGGCGATGGCTACATGATCACAGTGCGCACCAAGTCCAGCCTCAACATCAAAGAGGTGGTGAGATTCTTCAACCGCAACTTCCCTGACGCCATCCTGAAAGTAAGCTCCCTGCAGTGGTGGGGCAGTCCCCTGCCGGCCCCTGAGTACGATCGACCTTTATCCCCCAAGGGATACCACGGTGGAACTTCCTGCAGCGTGACCAAAGGAGGCCTAGGAGTGAGGGCTCAAGTGTCACCTCTGTGTCCCCTGCAGGAACGGCACCACACCAAGGCCCAGTACCAGCTGAAGTCAGACCAGATCTCACTGGCACAGGTCTTCAGCAAGATGGAGCAAGTGGTGGACGTGCTGGGCATCGAAGACTACTCTGTCAGCCAGACCACACTGGACAACGTGAGACCAGGGGCAGTGCGGGTGGCTGGATGCTTGTTCCCAGGAGGGGTGGCTGTGCCAAAGTGCCTGGCAAAAACCACCTTTGGGATGGGAAGTGAAGTTAGGAAGGGAGCATGGCAGTGGCCACGGCCTGGCCTGTGCCGAGGTCTGTCTCCCGTGTTAATGGGTGGCAGGCAAGGGATGGTCAGGGGGTGGAAGGTGCTCGCAGGGGTTCCTTGCAGCCTCCTGCCCCTTCCCCCTTAGGTGTTTGTGAATTTTGCCAAGAAGCAAAGCGACAACCTGGAGCAGCAGGAGACAAGCCCCAGCTGCGCCCTCCAGTCCCCCCTGGAGCGTGTGCTAAGCCTGCTGCGCCCTCGGGCCGCCCCCACGGAGCTGCGTGCCCTGGTGGTGGAGGAGCAGGAGGACCTGGAGACTGATGACGAAGGCCTCATAAGCTTCGAGGAGGAGAGGGTGAGAGGTTGTCCCTGAATCTAGGTGTCCCAGGTCCCAGCTGCATCCCTGCTGGGGGGCACCAAGGCTGGGTGCCATGGCAGGGGTCTCGTCCAGGGCAGTGGATATGGTGGGGCCAGGGATGGATATGAGAAGCTCTCTGGGAAGGATGGCTGCTCGCCATCCCAGGTTGGATCCTGGCCCCAAAAGCAGTGGGTGTGCTGGGCAGAGTGGGCAGCCCCTGCCTGGTCCAGCCCCCAAGCCCTGTCCATCCCTGTTCCCGCAGGCTCAGCTCTCGTTCAACACGGACACGCTGTGCTGAGACCCCGGGGGCAGCCACATCCCCCAGCTGTGAAGCCACTGAACCCTTTTGGCCTCTCCCCTTCCTTCGCCCCGTTGAGCGGAGCTGCCACAGCCAGAGGGGCGTGCTGCTGGAGAGGACACGGCAGATACAGCACCAGCCTGGATGGACCTTGGGAGCCACCGCCTGTGAGGTGGCCTTTGTCCCCTTCCGCTCCAGGGCAGTATCACCGTATAGTGCTGGGAGCCACTGTCCTCGGCGGGCTCACCCAGACAGCACATGCCATGGACAGAGACTGTGAGGAGAAGGACATGGCTTGGCACCAGCGCTGCAGCACCATGGGCTTTGTGGTGGGGATGAGGCCTGTAAGTGGTGCCTTTGGTTGAACACCCATGTTGCACCCAGCCCAGGGACCCTCAGCTGTGGGGACACCCACCCTCCTGGCACTGCCACCCCCACAGGCCTGGCCCTGGGAGGGCCAGGGAAAGGACGGATGCTTTCGCCTTGTTTCCATCACCCCTGGTTTGACGCTTCCCTTGGCACTGGTGGGGGTTGGGGTATGGCGCTGCAGGGGCAGGAGCTTCACCTGGGACTGATTTCTGTCACCATGCAATACCACCGGTGACCTTCAGTCCGCCAGTGAGTTCTGCCTGCTCAGTTGCCAGCTGAGGGGTCTTGCTGGCCCTGACACACACGTGCTGGGCATTCGCACCATCCCTGGGGTTGGGTGGCACGTGGTGGGGCAGAGGGTATTTCACAGGGTATTTCACACGCTGGCACCAGCTGTTTCTCCCCTCTGCCTCCAACCACGTCCCTCCTCCCAGAGCCTCTCACCCTGCCTCCTCCCTCCCCTCACTGCTCTCTTCCCCCACCACAGGGCATCACGGTGATGCCACCTTTTCACTGTGTCCTCCTTGTCCCCCATGCCCTGGCTCTCATTGCCCAATGTCCAGCCCTACACAGGAGATACCCACACTGGTTTTTTTATTGTTGGGTAGTACTGGGAGAATGCACCCACTGCACCCCGGTGTGGCTTTAGAAGCTGGGAGTGGAGTGACCTTGAGGTACAAGATGACAGCCTGGCTGGGCACTAGCACTGCCTGGCAGTGGTGCCTGGGATGGTGGGCTGGCAGTGGGCACCTCCTTGGCCAGCAGTGCCCCTCCTTTCTGCAGAGGGTCCTGCTGCATTGTTACCCAGAGGGCCTTGCCCAGCACCTGCAGCCGGCAGCTCCCAGCGACTTGCAGCCATGCCCAGAGACTGGGTGACGACGGGGTGCATGGCACTGACCCCACATCTCACCCCCTGGGTGCCCCAAGCTTCTGCAGCACCCTGGGGGGGAGGTGGGGTGTGGTGTGCACAGTCCCTCCCTTCTCCCCAGGGAGCTCCGCAGAGGCTGGGTTCCTGCATGTGCCCTGCTGCCCTTCTTGCCTCCCTGGCACACGCTCAGCTGCAGGCCCTGGGCTGGCTCCTGCCTGCCAGTAAGCAGGCAGCAGTGGGCACCCCAGCTTCACTGCAGGGGGAGGCACAGTGGGGCCAGCCCCCACCCAAGTGGCAGCTGCCCCCATGCCCCCTATCCTGTCAGTCCTGTATGCCACCTGCTATAGATTGTGATACAATATACAGTATTTTCAATAGGGGAAAAATTGGGGGGAGATAAGCTCTATTTTCAGATTTTTCAGACCATATTTTTTTTAACGGCATACTGGAAACTGGCTGGTCCTGGGGAGGATGGCACGGGTAGGGAGCTGCCACCCAAGTGTCCCCTGCCTTCCCGGGTGGGCACTTGGGAATAAACCAGCTCAAGGGGAGCCCTTTGCCACCAGGAAGACAGGAAAGTGTCATCTTTGGATCTCAAGAGTGATCTCAGTGGTGGAACCCTTGGAGCACTCCAAGGTGGCTTGGTGCTCCTCTCTGCACTGACCAGGGCTCTGTCCTCACCCCATCTTTGTCCCGCTGCTCGGGGCTTTGGGAGGGCACTGGCACCCTGGGCCCTCCCACTGCAGAGCTGTCTCCACCTGCTGCCATGTCTCCAGCCCCCTGTCCTGTGGCTTCTGATGGTCAGTGGAGGTGCTTTTGTGCCCCCACAGCCTGGGTGGCCACAGTGGCCGCCGTGCCCTGAGCTTGGGACTGCGCAGGCACATACCCCCCATAGCACCGTGGCAGTGGGGTGGGGGTGGGAGGGCATCTCCCCAGGACAGGGGTGCCCACTGCCATAGCACTATTTGCTTCATTAAGTACAGCCCTGCTTCCCGCCTTGCCTCCCTCTGCGCATCCTTGGCCATCAGCCACGGGCACAGCGCCGGTGCCATGTAGGGCCCCAGGCATGGGGCACCCCAGGGGTGGGGATGCCTTGGAGGAGCCTGTACATTGCTAGCAAAAGAAACAAAAAATGAAATGTGAAAATAATGATCGTTTTAAATAAAAAATAACAACTGGAGCCAGCGAGGCTGCACGGTTGCTGGTGGGCAGCTGAGTGCCAGAGCTGAGTGCCCAGGGAGGCACTGGGCTGAGGAGGGGGTTCACAGTGCCCCAGCAGGGCAGAGGGTTAGTGCAGGACCCCACTCTGGGCAAAGGGAGTTGGGCTGTACCCGGCTGTACCCAGCACTTGGAATCTTTGGGGGGCGGGGGGATACTGGCAGGAGTAGGACAGGGTTCCCAGGCAGGAGCCCCAGCAGCTGGCCATGCTGGGAGCCACCCATGCCAGACTGGGGCTGGCAGCAGCAGTGGTGGCTGGGCCCCATGGCAGGGCGTCCCCAGCTGCGCCGTGGGGCCCGGCGTGGGTGGGAGCGGGTGCACCCCAGGGAGGAATGTGGGCTGGGAGGGGCTGCAGCTCCAGCAGAGGCACTAACAAGACTGCCTCCATTCCGTCGGCAGCCGCCACGCAGCATGGCCGAGAAACCCCAAATCCAGCTCTTCATTAAGGTGAGGAGGGATCACAGGGGCCTGGGGTGCTCCAGGCTGGTGGGTATTTGGCTGCCACCTTTGGCATCGCTGGGCTGGGGTGTCCTGACCCCCTCGCCCACCACAGCGCCCAGACATGGGCCCCTGAGCAGGCAGTGGGCGCTCGAGGTTCTTCTCCCAGGTCCAACGTGGTGCTGTGCACGCCACAGGCTCAGAGGCTGCAGATGCTGAGTACGGGCTGTGGGACTGGGGCGCCCCGTGCCCAAACCAGGGCCCTGTGGCCAGCGGTTACAGCAGCATCTGCACCGCCTGCACCCGCCAGTCCCTGCCCAGCCACCACCTGGCCAGGGCACTTAGTCTGGCTGCACAGGGCAGGGCAGGGTCCATAGGGGGTGATGGGGCCACCAGCATCACCCATCACCTTCCTCTGGCACAGACCCTGCTGCAGCTGCCCCCCGTGCCACCACCATTGCTGTCCCCAAGCCCTGGCCCCCTTGGCACTGTGGAGCTGGGGCAGCCTAGGGCCCCCTGGTCACCCAGAGTTGCCAGGGCCAGCAACCCCTGTGCCACGCAGGCTGCTCTGGGGTGGGGCACAGAGGCCCCAGGAGCAGGCAAGGACTAGGGGCTGGCACCCTGCCTGGCAGAGTGGGTGCCACAGGTTGCCAGCACTGCTCGCCAGCCTGTAGGCTGGCTGGGGGTGTGTGGGGTGGCAACCACCCTGCCACCCTCACCCTTGCACTCACCGGGGCTACCTGACCAGTGCTGCCCCCACTGCAGCCATACCAGGATGGAGGGGTATCTGAGTGCTCCCTCTGCCCACAGGCAAGCGAGGATGGGGAGAGCGTGGGTCACTGCCCCTTCTGCCAGCGACTCTTCATGGTGCTGCTGCTCAAAGGGGTGCCCTTCACCCTCACCACCGTAGACATGAAGAGGTGAGTTGTGCCTCCCTCCCCAGGGGCTGCCAGCCCTGGGTCCAGGGCCATGGCCAGGGTGGGACAGCCTCACCCTGCCACACTGATGGGTGGGTGGTAGGTCTCCAATACCTTGGAAAGGGTCATGAAGAGTGAGCACTGTGGGACATGTCGCGCCTGTTGTACCCTGCCCCCAGCTGCCCACCACTGCCTGAGGGAGATTGGTGGGCATTCTCTAGGGCAGAGCTACCCTGGGCACACACTGAGGCCACCACTGGGGACACCATCATGTCCCTTTGCCCAGGACACGTGTGCACACACCACACACATACACACCTGTGCATAGGGCACTGCCAAGCTCTGGGCGTTATTGGGCATCAGCATTCATCCCCATCTCCTGCAGGGCACTGGACGTGCTGAAGGACTTTGCACCGGGTGCCCAGCTGCCTGTTTTGCTCTACAACGGCGAACCCAAGACTGACACCGTCACTATTGAGGACTTCCTGGAGGACAAGCTGGGCCCCCCCATGTCAGTGCCTGGCGCTGCCCTGAGAGGTGGCAAAGGGGCAAAGAGGGGGAGGACAGGCTGGGGCAGGGTGAGGGGAAGGCAGGCAGCACATGAGCCTGCCAGCCCCTGCCTCTTTCCTCAGCCGTGCCCATGTCCCCACAGATTCCCCAGCCTGGTCCCGCAATACAGGGAGTCAAGCCTGGCTGGGAATGACATCTTCCACAAGTTCTCCACCTTCATCAAGAACCCAGTGCCTGCCCAGGACGAGGGTGAGGAGCTGGGTGGGGGGAAGCCTCAGGCAGCCTCTCAGGTGCCACCAGCTCAAAGCCCCATCAGGCCACCCTGAGCCTTTCTAGCCCTCCCCTGCTCCAGGCCACAGCTGGGTCTCTCCAGGCACTGCTCCTGCCCCCGTGGTGCAGGTGGCCACACCAGGGCTCTCCTGGCAGAGCAGGGGCAGGTGCCAGCTGGGGCTAGGCAGAAAGAGCACAGGCGGGTGCCGCCCGGGCACAGGGATGGCCTAGCAGGAGGCCATGGCAGAGCTGGGGCCGTGTTCCTGCAGCGGGGCCGTGCCTTGACCCAGCGTTGTTGCCGTCCATGTCCACGCAGCTCTGCAGCGGAGCCTGATGCGAGCACTGCTGAAGCTGGACGAGTACCTGACTGCCCCCCTGGAGCACGAGCTAGCCCAGGACCCCAACCTCCGGGCCTCCCGCCGCCGCTTCCTCGATGGGGACCAGCTGACTTTAGCTGACTGCAACCTGCTGCCCAAGCTCAACATCGTTCAGGTGAGTGTGGGCATCCCAGCGCCGTGCCCTGCCGCTTGCTCTGGCTTCCAGATGCCACTGGCCCCGTGCCCCCACCTCCCCCTGCTCATCTGCCAATCTCCGTATCACCCCAGTGCCCCCCTGGCACCCCGCTCCCCATGACTCCTGCCCAGCACGGTGCCTTCCCAAGAATCTCCCTCCCTTCTGCATCCCCTGCCAGGTGCCACTCTTCATCTCAATGCAGTGTCAGGGATGTTCCCTGGCCCTCTGGCACGCTTCCTAGCTCCTGCCCAGGAATACCAGCGCCCGGCCACGGAGCCACCCTTGGCACACAACACACACACAGGGCCGGGCAAGGGCTCACCCCGTCTCTGCCCACAGGTTGTGTGCCAGCATTATCGCCGCTTCGGGATCCCCAAGGACCTGCGGGGCGTGTGGCGCTACCTCAGCAGTGCCAGCGAGACCAAGGAGTTCAAATACACCTGTCCCAGCAGCGAGGAGATCGTGCAAGCCTATCGCTCTGTGGTACGGCCACCACAGTGAGCGGGGCACCCGCCCAGCTGGGCACAGGGCCAGGGTCAGTCAGCAGCCCAGCACCTGCCCCAGTCCTGCCGCCACCATCGCAATCCTGCCCACATGCACTCTGGAGGGCAGAAGAGTATCAGCTGTGCCCCGGGCACCCAACGTCCCCCCGGCACCCAATGTCCCCCCACTGGCATCCCCACCCAAGGCACCAGCAGCAATCTATGTCACGCTATGCTGGAAAACATATGCTGGACCACCCTGACCTCCCCTACAGTCCCTCAAACATCAGGATGGGTGCAAGGAGGCCACAGCCATGGGCACCATCTATACCACATCTGAGCAATGCTGAGGGCAAGGGTGGGAGCTGAAGCTTTTGCTGGGCAGAGCTCTGCTCTGGGACGTGCAGGGCAGCGTACTGCAGTGGGCATCCCCGCAGCCCCCCTCAGAAGCACCCCGTGTCACACGCCAGGTGGGGAACATGAGGCAGGGCTGTACCAGGGCAGCAGCAACTGCAGGATGCCCCTAAGGAGCTGCACTGGGTGAGGGGATCTGGCACAGCCATGGCAGAGCCCTGGGAACAGAGCTGGTGGGTGGCATGGGTGGGGGATGCAGCCCGGCCCCCGTACTCCTGGGTGAGGGCAACAGAGGGCACCGCCCCCCAGAACCCACCGTGATGTTCCCAGAAGCATATTTGGGCGAGGGATGGGGGTGAAGCAGAGCACAGCCAAGCCACATGATCAGCGCTACTGGAAATCAATAAAGGCTTTGCAAGTGAGACGAGTGCGAGTCTGGACTAACCGGTGCCAGCAGCTCTCCCAGAATTATAGAATCGTAGAATATTTAAGGCTGGAAAAGACCTCTTAGATCATCGAGTCCAGCCTATGACCCACCACCATGACCCAGCTAAACCCTGCCACTAAGTGTGGCATCTAGTCTTTCTTTGAACACCTCCAGGGACGGTGACTCCACCGCCTCCCTGGGCAGCCCATTCCAGTGTTTAATAACCCTTTCTGTGAGGAAGTGCCTCCTAATGTCCAACCTAAACCCCCCCTGGTGCAGCTTCAGGCTGTGCCCTCTTGTCCTGTCACAAATTGCCTGAGAGA
>WEIS01044843.1:63953-78640 GCA_013389965.1 Todus mexicanus
GGGGCCGGGCGGGCAGCGGGGGCCGGGCGGGCAGCGGGGGCCGGGACCTCGCCCTGAGTGTGTCCCTGCAGGCGCTGCAGCAGTACGCGGCCTGCCAGTCCCACGCCTTCATGAAGGGTATCGGCACCTTCCTGGCAGGTACGGCCCAGCTCCCTCCGCCCGGCTCCCCCCAGCCGCTCCCAGGGAGCTGCAGGTGGAGGGCGGCCCGGGCAGTAACGGCGCCCGGCGCCCCGGTTTTGCCAGGCAGCGGAGCCGCTTTCGCTGTGCAGAAGCTGGTGAACAAGAAGCTGCCGTATAGCCTGCAGTGGAGCCTGCTGCTGGCCGGGGGTGAGCGGCCGACCCGCGCCTGCCGGAGCCTGCGCGATCGTGCTCGGGGCCGGGCAGCAGCGGTGCTTCGTGGCGAGTTGGGGGAGGGTGTCTCCCCTGGCTCCTGTGGCATCTCTGCTCCCCACGGCCCTAGGCGGCTCAGGGGCAGCTCGCAGCTCAGGAGCTGGCAGGCGCTTTCCCCGCCACTGCCCTTAGCAAACGCTCTTGCTGCCGACACTCCCTGGAGCACTTTGGTCTCTTCAGCCACAGGGTCCGTTGCCAGCTACGTGGTAACCAGAGCTGAGACGCAGAAATGCTCCGACTTCTGGATTTACCTGGAGACAGGCAAGTCCCCACAGGAGCTTGCCATCGTTGGTAGAGTGTCTCAGCCTGCAGGTGCGTTCACATCTCTCCTTGATGCTATCTCTGGATTTCTTCCTGCCTGTTTTTTCCCTGCTGCAACAATTTGTGGTTTCTGCCTCATAATTAAGCTGGTGACTGTGTTGTTTCCGAGGTATGAGAGCAGGCACCTGGCGTGGCAGCAGTGCTAAGGCAGCTGAGCACCCTGTCTGGTCTCATAGCTTCTGTGTCCCTCCATGTTCCAGGCCCGTCAGCTGCGTTACAGGTACCTGAGCGGGCCTGCCAGTTGTAGGGTAGGAGTGCTCACTGCTGCCCTGCCTCCTGCCCTGCCTGCTGCGTGGATTCACCAGAGCCAATGAGAAGTTGTTTACTGGAAGAGGAAGAAGAGGGTAGAGGATGCAGGGAGGCAGGAAACTCCTCCACACCTCGGTTGCTCTGTAGGGTGGGCAGAGCTGAAAGGGCGTCAGGCCAGCTGGGTAGTTCCCACGGCTGCTTGCTTTCTTCCGCTGGTACCTTCAGCTCCCAACGCTGGCCCTGACTGAAGAGGCTTTAAATGGTTCACCAGGGCTCTCTGGTTCTCTGCGTGCCACTGGCAAACACACCAGGATAGTCAGGGGACCAGAGAGCTTGTTCTTTCTGTTGCAGAAAATCTGCCCAGCCCAGAGGACAGACAGAGGGTGACAGCACCAGTGAAGAGGAACAAGTACGGTGATGTTGTGGAGTAACCAGCAGAGCACTGTGCCCTGTGCGTGTGTCCTGCTTCCTGCTTGCCCAGCCTACCTGTGCTTGTGCTGCCTGCAAGACTGGCGGGCGCTGTGGCACTGCCGAGGAGCTCGAATGGGTCAATCCTGCAGTGAGAGTGTGGTGGAGGCTCTCTAGGGCCTCCCAGGTGCTCTCAGAACAGCGTTCTTGCGGGGGTGCAATAAAAGTCAAGAGCTGAAAGCGCTTGTTGTGGAGAAAGTGAAGGCTTACAGGTGGGACAGGAAGCGCTGGTGATGTATGTCATCCTGACACAGCCTCTGCAGTAAGTGTTAGAGCAGAGAGCTCTGGTTTCTCTGAGGCCCTGGCACGCACAATCCAGCAGCACAGGGCTCTGAGGTGGCTGCAGGCTTGGACAGATCTGAGCTAAGCTGCAAGGGGCAGAGCTGTTGCCATGAGCTGTTTCTGGAGCCAACTTGCAGTTTCCCAGTTCCCACAGCAGCCAAGGCTTTTCTCATCTGCCTGAACAGGGCTGAGCTGAGCCTGCAGCCACACATCCTCTGAGGGTGTGTTATCTGCCCCTGCAAAGAGGGTGCCCCCTGCCCAGACCTTCCTGCAAAGTGCCCACCTTGCTCTTGGGGCATGTCACCCAACCAGTCCCAGACTTCTCATTCAGATCCGTAGCCAGCCAGCAAGGCAATGATTCTATATCAACTCCCACACACCTAGAGGGGTAGATTAAGAAGCCTCTTCTACTTCATTTTTTCCTAACAATAAACTCCAAGTCGTGACGAGGGCAAACCAGCTGCTCTTGGTAGATGTCCACCTCTGATTCAGCTGCAGCTGAATTTCTTAGAAAGGGAAACAGCCTGGGTTCTGGAAGCTTGCTGGGTTCTTAGAGCAGAGCAGGTGGTGTTTCAGCTTGAGACCAGAAGTGCCTCCTTCTGTGGGAGAGCTGGAGAGCTCCTGAGCCTCGCCACAGGAGTCCCTGTGCTAGCATGATGAGAGCCACAGGGAGGAAACAGAGTTTGGGGGCTCAAAACATCCTCTGAACTGGCATCACGCCTGGCCTGTGCAGAGGGATGAGGAGCAGCCATCAGAACAGCTGAAAGCAAAGTGGCGATGGGGAACAGGCGGGTTAAGCCAAGCTACTGTCCCAGGGCATTCGGAGAAAGGCATCAGGGTGTGAGGCTCTTTCCAGATGGACTTAATGAGTCGGGACTGGCCGTGTGCAGCTGCCCAGTGGCTGGATGCGTGTTGTGGGGGCTCTGAGCTGCCAGCAACTGTGTCAACCAATTGCCAACCGTGCAGGCTGCTCTCCCTCCCTGCCTGGGTACCAGTCCTGGTGCCCTGGGAACAGGTTCTCTGTGTCTTGCATAGAGGCTGCAGCCAGGAGTGCAGCAGTGAGTGCATGGGACAGATTCATCCTGAGCACTGCCCGCTCGTACCTTTGGAGGGACTGGACCTCTATTGCTTGGAAAAAACCTCAACTTTGCAACCATAGCTGACTAAAACTCTTCCACCTCCAGGTGGACCTGAGTCCAGAGTGAGATTGCGAGCCCACCTTGGTCCATCTTGGGTGGTTCTCCAGGCTGGTAGAGCATACAAAGCTATTATGGTGTCTCAGCACTGGGCAGGCTGCAAGAGCTGGAGGCCTTCAGGCAGACCCCAGCCTGTGGCTATGTCCGAGTAGCCCCAAAAAGTGGCTCTGCCCCTGCAAGACGGCGAGGCTTGACCAGCCTGTTGCTGATCAAGAGCCGCAGAGCCATAGGAGTGGTTACAAAGATTTATTTCTCATTATAAAAAAACCCCAAACAACAAAACAACAAACCAAACAAAATCAAACCTTCTGCATGTTTGCATGTCCCTGTTTTGACTCAACTGCAAATGAAGGCACATCCTCCCAGCTGCCTGGCATGCACTGGCACAGGTCTCAAATCCTAAAGGAGTGCAAAGCCCCACTCAGGCAGCAAGCCCATCAGCTCTGCAATGGCACGGCCACGTAGCAGGAAGCCACAGGAGGCTTTGGCTGTGGCAAAGGCAAGTATGGCTTAGAAACCACAGGAACAGGGAAGGCATCTTGTCTGGTTGCTTGAGCAGGACCTGGGAAGCTGCCTGCTCCCCGCGTCTGGTGGTTGCTAAGTCCCTTCGCAAAGCCCTTGTGCTGAGGCTGGTGGAAGCCCAGCCCAAGATCTGGCTCTCAGGAAGGTCTATGGGGTTTGTGCATCAGCCAGAAAGGCAGCATGGGCCGTGGGTGATGCCCAGCACTGCCTGGGAGGCAGGGCTGATGCTCCAGGGACAGGCTAGTGAGTTCAGCTATGAGGATTCGCATAAGTAATACTTTCCACCCACCCCATGCACATAAGAATGAATACTTCTGTTGTCGGGACTCACTGGCCCAGTCTCAGCCCAACTCTGGTGGCAGGAAGATAGATACCCCAGGTCTCAACATCCAAATCCCAAGCCTGCTCTGGGATCCATCCCTGAGTAGCACTGGGAAAGCCCTAAGCCATTCTCCTGCAGGGCCAGCGGTCCTTTTCTGTTCTTCATGTTCTGTGGCTTGAAAGCAAGGGGAGGCCAAAAAAGGACAGCTTTTCTTCTGGGACCAGCAGCATCACATTTTGGAGGAGGACATCTCTGAGCACTTGCCACATCTCACCTGTTCAGGCCATGGACACTCCAGCCAGAAGGATGGTGCTGGGTCCTGCAGACAAGGCCTACCCTGTCCACGCTGTTAAATTGCAAGAGACTTGCTGCGCCGGAGCAGACAGATGGCAGTCACCAGAGATGTCAGGGTGGTGACCACAAAAAGCAGGATAAGGATGACCCAGCAGTTGTACAGCATGCTTTTGTGGGAAGAGGGCTTCTCTGCCGGGATCATGTTGGTGAGGTTCAGCATATAGCCCAGGGCCCAGCCGATGGAGGTTTCTCCTGCCTGTGGAAACAGCATGACATGGTCATCACCCTGGCCAGCCCAGTTCCATGGCCATCAAGAGACCTTCCAGGGAGCCCATCACTGTCAGCCCAATGGAGGAGTGGGATTTGGGGCAGTCCACAGCACCCTGAATCCTCACTCACCCACAGGTAGAGCTAGCCCAGGGACAAATCAGTGACCATTTGATGCTGAGCTGGGCTCATCTGATGGGAGCAGATCTCATTTGCTCAGGCCAGTCCTAGTCTTGCTGCCCATACCATGGCTCATGCAGTGAGAAGGCTTAGAATCATAGAATCATATAGGTTGGAAAAGATCTTTAAGATCATCAAGTCCAACCTTCTACCCAACATCTCCATGACCATTAGACCATGCCCTGAACTGCCACACCTACTCGGTTTTTTGAACACCTCCAGGGACAACGACTCCACCACCTCCATGGGCAGTCTGTTCCAATGTATAATTACTCTTTCAATAATGAAATTTTTCCCAATATCCAAACTGAACTTGCCCTGGTGCAACTTGTGGCCATTTCCTCTTGTCCTGACACTAGTTACTAGGGAGAAGAGGCCAACACTGGCCTCCCTACAACCTCCATTCAGGTAGTTATAGAGAGCAATAAGGTCACCTCTCAGCCTTCTCTTCAGGCTGAGCAGACCCAACTCCCTCAACCACTCCTCATAATACATGTTCCTCAATCCCTTCACCAGCTTTGTTGCCCTTCTCTGGACCCGCTCCAGCACCTCGATGCCTTTCTTATATCAAGGTGCCCAAAAATGAACCCCAATGCTAGAGGAGCAGGCTCACCAATGCCGAGTACAGAGGGACAATCGCCTCCCTGGTCCTGCTGGCCATGCTATTTCTAACACAGGCCAGGATGCTCTTGGCCTTCTTGGCCACCTAGGCAGATGCTGGCTCATATTCATCCGCTTGTCCATCAGCACTCTCAGGTCCTTTTCCGACAGACGGCTTTCCAGCCACTCTTCCCCAGGCCTGCAGCATTGCATGGGGTTGTTGTGGCCCAAGTGCAGGACCCGGCACTTGGCCTTGTTGAAGCGCATACAGTTGACCTCAGCCCCAATATCGGTCCAACCTATGCAGATCTCTCTGTAGAGCTTCCCGACCCTCAAGTAGATCAACATTCCTGCCTAATTTCGATTGGCAAAGGTGGGATGCTGCCTTGAGATAACTTGCCAACAAACTACAGCTAAGTGCTTTTTGAGTTGTCTGGTGTCTCAAGGGCCAAGGAAGGACTGGAGGATCTTGAAATTCCTGACTCCATGACCAGCCTGCAGTCAGCTCAGCTCATTTTTTCCCATATCCCAGAAGACCCACCAAAAAAAAGGGAGTCCCACCCTGCCCCTGTTCACCGAGAACTTCCCTCACATTGCTTGGCTCTTTGTTGGTCTGGGATCATCTCTCCTGCAGGACTTTTTGGCCTAACTCCAGATACCATGGGATGAGTATGTGCTTTGGTGTTACCCACCTTCTTCTGGAAGGCGATGTTGGGGAAGGAATGGTTGTTGAAGTTGTAGCCTTTGGTGATGAGCAAATAAATGAACGTGCTGACAGCGCAGTAATCTGGCAGCCTCTTCTCCAGCTTGGGGGCTTTCTGGAGCAGCTGGAGGGGATGCATGGAGGGACAGAGAAAGAAGTCAAGCCAGCAGGGTCCAGGCTTTGTTTCCATGGCCTGAAGCTCTGCGCGGTTCCACCTAGCTGGCCAAGGTGCTGCCCATACCCACCTGAGCCTCTCCTGGTCTCTTCTGGGAGCCATCACCCACCCTCCCCCTACTTCATGGATACCAGGACACTCAACCCTCTCCGAAAGCTGCGCTCAGAGCCTGGGTAGTGTCCCATACAAAGCAGCCCTCTCCTCCCCGCCCTGCTCAGGGAGCCCCACCTCGCTCCAGCTGGTGGCACAGATGGTCTCAGCAGCATCCTTCAGATCACTGGGCAAGTGGACAGGTCTCCCCATCACTGTCCAGATGAAGTCCACCGTATAGAAGAAGGCAGAGAAGGCCTGATGGAGGAACAAAGGCAGCTGTGGGACAGGCTGAGAGCAAACCCTCTCAGCATGAACAGCTGCGTGACTGCCCTTGGAGAGCTGGGGATGTGGCTTTGCTGCTGCATAATGTTGGGGAGCTGGGGACACCACCAGCCAGCAGTCAGGCCACAACCAGGCTTCATGCCAGAACTTACAATGAAGTTTCCTGAAACCTCTGGCTGGAAAATGCCATCAAAGGAGCAGCGGGAGAAGGAGCAGGTGGTGAAGTCAAAGAGCTTGCTGACGTGCAGAGTGCAGAGGCTCCCGTTCCCGGTGCCGAATACGGTGACTGTGGTGTTGAGGGCAAGGCTTGGCCTCTCCTTCTCTGTGCAGGGGCTGTTGTAGATGCTGCTCAGTGACAGGCTCTTACGGTAGCCCATGGGCCAGCAGGGATGGGAGATGGTTGCTTGGTAGCCCTCAGCCTGCCAGAGAAGTGATGCGCAAGAAATGTGAGCTGTGCCATAGTACCAGCTCCCCCTGTGCTGTGTGACAGCCCCAGCACCGCTGCCTCCCTGCCTCTGAGATGCAGAGGAGTTTGGGCAGCGGAATGCAGAGCTGGCAGTTGCCATGAAGGTCTCGAGATGGCTCAGGACATCTTGGCTCTGACCAAGGAGCGCCTTATGAATAGGACGGGAGAAAGCCCTGGGACCGCAGGAGAGGGTTGAGGGCAAAATCCAAGAGCTGGCTGAGAAAGGTATGCAGTCGGCACCATGGGGGTATCCTAGAGCCAGGAAGGCTGGAAGACACCCCAGTATAAACACCATCATGAGAAGGCAGCTATAGGATAATGACAGCTGGCATCCCTGCCAAAGACATGCTGGTACCTGGAAGACCTTTGAGAGCAGCCTCTTGAGGACCTGGTCCCTTCCGTAGCAGAGGAAGCTGTGGGTGTACACTTTGTACGCCTGACCATACAGCTTCAGCATCACCTCATTTCTGGGGTCTTCGATGGTATCCCTGCTTTCAAAGGTGATCTGTGTGGAAGCGCCCCCAAAGTCCATGGCTCCCAGGGTCTTCTTCTGGGGCTGGATCCATTCCCCAAGCCACCCACGCTGAGAAAGGAGGATAAGGGCAGACATGAGTACGTGGTGAGCTACAGGACAGCACGGCTACCACAGCCCGTCATGATTCTCTGCCCACCTTGATGAAGTTCTCCAGGAGGTAGTTTGCCGTGACCCAGCCGAAGACCCCTTCCTCTTCCCCCGATAGGATCTTTGCCCCTCGGAAATCGAAGGGGTACGACTTCAGCGTGGCTGCCACAGTGCTGAGGACGGCATCTGAAGCCTGTGGGTCCGCAATGCTGCAGGCCAGGCAAGAGAGCAGAGTGGCAGGGCTGTGCTGGGCTGCTGCGAGCAGAGCTCCCACTGTTCACACAGCCCTTGGGGCCTGGCCATGCCATGACACACAGGGTGGGAAGCAGGTGAGTCCTTGCCTGAGTACCTGTAGGGATGTCCTCAGAAAAACCCAGCTAATTCCCCTTGTGTCTGCCAGAGAAGGAGGCAGGTAGCATGGATGGAGATACACTTCCTCCTCCTGAACTACACCCCATGGCCGGATAAGGGGGGCACAACTCCCTCCTCTGTGCGGTTTTTGGGAGATAATTACTCTCACTGTGTCCCATCAGGCTGGGTGCAGGGGGACTTTCTTCCCAGCTAGCTGAAAAGACTGGATGGGTTATGCCAGTGCTGGCCTGATGCCAGCCCCTTTTCAGCCAGGGATGTGCTGGATGTGTCCTGCAGAGCATCTCCTGCTCTGAAAAGTGGGAGCACCTGTGCCAAGGACACAGACCCAGGCAGCTGCGGGGGTTAGGAACTTCACCTACCACAGGGGCAACATGGCAGCTGATCTTCACCATCTCCACCCCTGCCATGGGTGCTGAGATGGCAGGGGGACACGGCAGGGCCCCCCAGATGGCAACTGAGTCCAGGCAGCTGACACAGAAGAGCAAGAACTCACTTGAGCAGGCGCATGCCAGCCGTAGCACCCAGGTAGAGTGGGGTGCCCATGTGCTTCTCCTTGGGCACATCTCTCAGAGCCTGGTTCAGGCAGTGCACCAAGCTTGTCCCAGCAGCTGGAGGGTTGGAACTGTAGCTAGATATGCCAGGACCTGAAGAGAAGAAACAGCGTTACTCCCTGTGGGTGGTGGGGTGATGCTTGGTGTCAAGATGCTCGATGGGCAGCCTTGGCCCTCCTAGGCTGCTCAAAGGGCAAGTGCTACAGGTTTCTGTGGGCATGGAGCCATCCAGAGTCCAGCCACACCTCCCTGCCCATGCCAAGTGCCCCACTGGCTGACTGACTGGGAAAGGTCGCTTAAATGGAGAGTCGAAAACCATCCCTCACTACTCATGGTATGAGGCAGGGCTGAGCTGTTTCCTCGTAGTTCAATGCATGCCAAGAAAAGATAAACCACAGGCTTGCAGGGCTGCAAGCTTTCTGGGGAGATGGCGGAGGTTTTAGGAACAGAGCTGGACCCCTTATAACATCTCACAGTGCTGGTGAATGCACGGGGAGGTACCTGGGCATGGCAGGGGCATTCACATCATCCTAGTGCTCTGCCTGCAGGGAATGTGACAGTCTGCCAGCAGCCACTAACTCCCAGGGTCTGGGACAGCCCTTACCCTCCACATCGCACATGCTGTGCTCACTGACCACTCCGGTGTCATTCTCCTTGTCTGCAGGCCACTTGTAGATGAACATGGCTGTGTGGGAGGATCCGGCGTCCAGCACGATGCCATACTGTGAGGAGGAGGCAGTGAGTCAGGCCTGGAGGTAGGGGACACCCCCCACCCAGCTGCCCCAGGCTACCCCAAGGGAACACACTGGGACTCAATGACCTGCCGAGTCTGGCTGGTCCTGCCTTTGCTGTGCCCTGCCCAGCACCTTCAGGAGCACTGGCTGGCAGAGGTGAGCGTTGCTCAGCCCAGCACGGGCATGCCTTTCCCCACTCCTGCCTGCAAGGGCCCTGCTCACGATGTGGCTGGGAGCGGGCACTGTGCACAGCCAGAGATAATGGCCACCCCAGGACACTGCTTGGCACAGCACAGGGACTCTGGCTTTTGGGGTACAGGGACCCTCTTGAGCACAGATGAGGAGGTTTTTAACCTCTCTATAGCATCACTCCTCAACAGTGGGCATCTGAACCATGCCAGTAGGTTCCTGGGGCCGGGGAAGGGGAACACCTGGGAGTGGCCCCTTGGAGATGCAGTTCACCAAAGAAGGGCAACCAAGCACCTCATCCCTCCTGCCCTTGTATGGCTTGGCCATTCTCTGGCTATAAATAACTCAGCTCCCTCTTGCCAAACAAGGTTACCCAGCTCCCAGGGAGGGGCCACCCCATGCTGCATTCAGGCCCCTGGGTGGACCCCTCTGCCTGATGCCCCACTTGGGGCTCAGGGCTGCCTGCCCTGTCTGCCTCCATGCCCCTACCACATCTGCTTCACTATTGGAGTGGAGGCTGGGAAGGGAAAGAAAGACAGGATCCAACACTGCGCCAGCTGAGCATCTCTGGGATTAAATCATTTAAGGCTTAAACCCAGCTTGTACAAGGTCCATCTGCTGCCTGCCCTGCCTGGCCTTGGGTGGAGCCCCAGGGCTGAGGCAGGCAGCTCCTCTCCCTGCACCCAGCAGTCATCCCAGCCTTGACTGGTGGGTATCCCTGGTACCATCCCTGTCCTCCTCCCCACCAGCTGCAGAGCAGGCTCCAGCCTAGGTGGCTGTAGGGTTGGGTTTTGGCCAGCTCAGCAGCAGAAATAAAATGTCAGGGCACAGGCAGAGACACCTGAGGTCCCTGCTTAGAGGCAACCCCCATTCTCAGGTCAACCCGTGGCCCCACACCAGCAGTATCCCTTGTTCCCCCAGGGAACCATTTCCAATGTGTGACATCTCCTCCAGCCTTTCCCAGCTCCCATTAACTGCCAACGGTTTGCCACATGCACTGAGCCAGTAGAGGATCCTCCTCTGTAGCCAGACTGGGGCTGGTGTGCCATGGCACTGGTGTAAAGGAGCAGCTCCCAGTGATACTGAAACCTGCAGAGAGGAGGAGGGGGGTTCTCAGAACTTCCCCTTGCCAACTGCTGCTCCAAAGCACAACACTGGAGAACAGGATCCCCAGTTTGGGCCACTTCTGGGCTGGGTGCTGTGCTCAGTACTTGGGCAGCCTCAGGGGTCTCTCAGCTCCCTCTTCTGCCCAGTATGCCATGGGCGATGGCACTGAGTGTCCCCTCAGTCCCTTCTCGCTATAGCACCCACTGCCTTGCCCACCTGCCCTGGGGGGCCCACGGGTACCCTCTGCACCTCCAAAAGGGCAATCACTCACCAGGCATAAACACAAGCAAAAAAGGCTGCTAAGTCCACCCCAGCAAAGCTGCCTGTCCCAGGGGACACCTGCTGGCACGTCATGACCAGCTCCCAGCCCAACAGTCCCCTCAGGACATCCTCTTCACAGTCACAGCCCTTGCCAGTGGGGGCTGGCATCCCCACAAGGAGTCTCCAAGGACGGTCCAACCCCAGCAGATCCCTTTGCCCACCTCTGCTACATGTGAGCCCATGTGCCCTGTGGCCACCACGTAGATATCCTATGTCCTTGCAGAGCACTGCAGCATCATCACATCCCTCCAGATATCACCTGGAGTGGCGTCAGCACTAGCAGGGTGACAATGCCGTCCTCAAAAGGGAAGCCTGAGGCTGACCCTGGGAGCAGTTTCAGCTCTGGGTTGCTGTGGTGGGGCTGCAGTCCACAGAGGGGGACAAGGCTGGCCATGTGGGTACGGACAGAGGCAGCAGAGGCCAAGAAATGCTGGAGCAGGAGGGAGTGAGGGTGACCTGCAGCACTGAGGACACCTGGTGCCGCACACCAGAAATGGGAACAGCCCAAGAGGAGCAGTGCTGGGAGTACCAGCCCAGCCCTGCTGAGGGAATAGGTGCAGCCACTCGAGCCAGGACACAGCCGGGTCCAGGGGAGGCAGGCGGGGCCCCATATGTCTGTTAGGGGTGAGGGGGAACCGGGTTCAAGGGATTCCGTCCTGCCTTTGCCAGGGCTGGCTCAGCTGGGCTGTGCTGCCAGCCCCACAGAGAGGTGGCACAGAGGCGTATGTGTGGGGTCACACATGTTGGGAGCATTGCAGGTGTGTGTGGGTGCACACATGTAGGTACACATGTCTATAGATGTGCATGCATGTATGTGTGCGTGTGATGCGTGTGCTTGCAGGTGTGTGTGGGTGTGCATGAACATAGACGTGTGTGTAAATTTCAGTGTGGGGGTGCACACGTGTGGGGGTGCACAGGTGAGGTGTTCATGCACAGAGGTGTGCCAGTGTGTTCGTGTGCACATGTGTGTCTGTACATACGTGCATTAGGTGGGTCTGCATGGGCATGCATGCGAGTGTGGGCATGTATGTGTGGGGGTGTGCCCAAGGCAGCTGTGCTGCCTGCTCAGGCCCAGGGAAGTAAACGGAGTACGTGTGGCTGCAACTGTGACTGGCAGGGAGAGGCAGCACTGACCCCATACCCAGGGCAAGGCCCATGGAGATGTGCCGTACTGGGGTGACAGTGACACCTCCAGGGCAGGCTGCAGAACCAGCTGACCCACAGAGGTGCATCCCGTTGCCCTGTGGCAGCAGGTCAGACTGTGTGTCTCTTCTCTTGGACCCCAGCCTCTCTAAGTGCAGATACCATCAATGTCAGGCGCAGGGTGGCAAAGATGGGCAACAACCCCAGGCCTCCCAGGTGAGGGACAGTCCACAGGATCTCAGGATCAGGGCAGCCCAGCCCCGGTGGCAGATCTAGCAGTACTTGGGCCTAGCTGAGGAAACAACGTGCGGTAAGATGAACCATGGCAGTACGGTGGGTGCTGCCAGCTGCAGGGAGTGCCAGGTGTCTAGCCAGCTCCAATGACATGGCTCATTCCCTGGCTTCCCCTGCATGACAGGAGCTGTCAAGACCTCATGAAAGCCCATCTGTCCTGCTCCGGAGAGGCTCGGGGTTTTGCACCCCAGGCTGTCCCTGTGAAGGAGCCACCCTCCCTAGCAGCAGTGGTGGCAGTGAGGAGGGGCGAAAGACGTGCACGGGCACATGTGCACAAGGGACAGAGGCAGAAAGGCCAAAAGGGTCCCATCCCCTCCTCCACACCTCAGGGTACCCACATGCTTCCAGCACCCACGTGGGAACTGGGAATGGGGTCACCCACAGCAGGGCTGCAATGGTCCCAGTCCTAGCCCCTGTGCCTGGGCATCAGAACCACGGTGTGACCCAGAGCAGAACAAGCCGCTGTGCGGGCACAAGCCATGGCCGAGCTGTGGGCTCACAGCCGTGGCGGGGGTGAGGGGGCACGGGCAGCTCATCTGCAGTGCCCTGCAAACAGGAAGCCCCAAGAGGGAGCAATCTGACTGAAAGCCCATCTCATTAGTGATTTCCAGCGTAAGCACCACCCTCAGCTCTTCCAGTGTCCTTTGCCTGCCAACCTTGCCCTGGCATGCTCCTGCACTGGCGCCTGTCTCCTATCATTCCTCTCCTCTGTCCCAGCTTGCTCAGCTGCCGGCACACCAGGGCTTGACGGGGCTTTGCACAAGTATTTGTGCAGGACAGTCCCTGCCCACGACATGGTGGCACAGGGATGATGGATTTTTCTAACAAGACCAGACTCTGGTGATCACTCTGGTGATGCTCTGGTGATGTTCTAGTGATGGGCTGGGGGACACGGGATTCCCCAGCGTGGCCCCACATTGAGACCTTGTTTCCCTGCCATCCCCAGCCCTACTGCCTCTTGCGTCACTCTTGGCCCTACAGGCTCTGCCCAGCACAGCATCACTCAAGCCAATCTGAGCCAGGCCTACTCACTCCTGAAGCCCCTGCACAGGTGACAAAGAGGGTGGTGATGTCCCCAAAGGCCCCAGGGCAGTGAGATCACAGGTAAGGCTTAGGACTTCGGGTGAGCGCATGGCTCTGCCCAGAAGCGTCCTACAACCCAGGGGCAGAGGTGGAGGGGGATGCTGAGAACGGCTCAACCTGCTGCAGCCTGGCATCATGCCCCATGATCATGCCTGGGCCTTCAGCCTCCCACCCCGTGGGCTCTCCAGGCTGCTGCATGGTGCACTGGGGTCTCAGCCCTGCACCACAGCATCCCACCTCCCTCCATGCCAGCGAGACTAGTGGGGCTCCCGGGTTCACAATGAGTTACGATGGGTTTCCTTCTGACTGTGGAAGTTGCAGCTTCCCCGGGACAGGGAAGGCTTTGTAACGGCCAGTTTAGAGATTTGCCAAAAGACAGTAAAAAAAAGTTGTCAACAGAAGGCAACAGCTCCGAGCTGTCAGATGGCAGAGCTGTAAGGGCCACTGTGGACTCATGAAGGAAAGGGAACATCACACTCCCGCGTTCAGTTCCTCTGACAGCATGATAACCAATCTGGGTTAATTTTAGGGTTGTATTTCAAGCAGAGGAGATGGAAAGAGGAGATGTGGAGCCATAGCTCAGCAGTGAACAATGCTATTGCCCAGCAGATGCTGCTAACATGGACGGAGCCAGCAAGGACCACCTCTTGTCCAGGTGGGTGGGGAGGACGTTCCAGGGTCCTCCAGAGCAGGACCAACCTCCTTTAAATCATGTCAGCATATTTTGGGCTGAGTTCGACTAAGACAAAGCTTTGCGTCCCTAAAACAGCTTTGTGCAAAACCAAACCTCTTGGTGCCTGTCTGACCCTGCCCCCACAAAACCAGGCACCACCAGGACACCAGTGCCAAGCTCCAGCTGGGGGCACCTCACTGTATGCACCACCTGGATGCTTGACACACCCAGTAATGGTGCAGGACCCTGAGTTCCCAGGCCAGGCAGTGAATCCTCAGATGGAGCAGGGCCAGGACCCACGTGAGCGTGCGGGGATGCTTAACTCCAGAGTGCAGACTGTGCTACCACTCGGAGACAAAANGCGTACGAATTTAAAAAAAAAAAGGAAAAAAAAAAAAAAAAGCAGCTCTTTTTCATAGCGAAGTGCATTTCTCATCCAGCAGTGCCAACTTCGGTGATGTAGATGGAGCCCAGGGATGCTGGCTGATGCTGGGCTGTACAGGGGGGGCCACAACCCAGACAGAGCCGCAGGGGCAAATGCTACCATGGCTGCTCTGGCCTGGGGGGCACATCCAGTCGCACCACAGGTCTGAGGTGCCAAGGATGGGCGGGCGGGTGGCCAGCAGGCGGGGGGCTGGATGCTGCCCTGATGACAGGGCTGCTCCCTGAGTCCCCCACCCCGTAGCTCAGGGACCTCCAGCCCCGGCGGCTGGCCCTGACTCTAGGGATCCCCTGGATGAAGGAGCCTCTCCCGCCGCGGGCAGCTCGCAGCTCGGGGTGCCCCCTGC